>OMKZ01018522.1:24017-34882 GCA_900302535.1 Neoniphon sammara | reverse complement strand
GTGTGTGTGTGTGTGTGTCCTTGTCTCTGGGCAGTATCAGTATCCAGCAGCGTGTCCAGCTCAGCAGAGCCTGGTGGAGCAGCAGTATCATATAGCCATCATTTATTCAACAGGACAGGGCAGCAGATGGATGGAGTCGGTGTTTGTGAGGTGATGGGGGGGAGAGAGAGAGAGAGAGAGAGAGCGAGATGGAGGAGGAAGATGATAGATGAAGGTCGAGGGAGAGGGAGGCATTTCTGTCTATGTGATCTTCACACTTTGGTGAGCGAGGCCTCAGGACTGGATGCTATCAATAGCAGCGTTTCCATCCGACTGTCAAGAAAGAAAATTTAAAAGCAAATTCTTGGAACAAGCCGGGAATTAGCTGCGTTCCCATCAGCCGGGTGGAAACGGACAAATCGGCTTCCTGAGAGTCGGAGAACATCCAGCAGAAAAAAATGGAGAGTTTTCAAGAATTGATTAGCACTGTCCCAGATGTTATTTGTTCCTTAGTGGCAGCTAATGTTGGCCATATTTCATGCTGTCTGAAGACAAAACGCACTGGGTGATATTGTGAGACGCTAACTAACAGCCATGCAACCACACTGGAGATTTATTTGTGGGAGAAACAGCACATATGAAATCTCTGGGAGACATTTCAGAGCGTCCAAAAGCCATTTTAGCATCATTTTGTAACAAGACTGATTCGTTTATCAGGCCGATTTTACTAAGTTTAGTCATTTTCATCCACAAATGAGTCTCCACTTCAATTTATCATTTAATTTATTTATCAACAAAACCTTTCCACCTTGAGTGTACATAAAAAACTTTTTTGCATTATTAATTTGACTTTAACATTTAGCTTTTTTATTTTATTTGGCTTAATTTGCATAAAATGTTTGGATGAAAACACAGCTAAAGACCCCAGAATCCCCAGAATTTATATTAATGTCAGTTCAGTACATTGATTTCTTCAGTTTAGGACAACAGGCACCTACTTTTCAAGACAGCAGCTAACTTTAGCTGAGTTCTAGCATCTGCAGTTTCAAGTTTTAAACAATTAAGACTAAGTCTCATACTAAAATTTTCCAAACCCATTGTGGATTCACTTCAAAGGCTCTTCAAGCAGCAAAACAGTTTAGGCAAATGTGTGTTTTCCCAAACAGAAGAATGATCCATTCTTTCTGTAGAGTTTATAACAGATGTGCATCGAAAGAATTAAAATCATCATCAGTCAATTTTGTGTTAGAATCTAATGTGGGTTGGATTTTAATATCAACACAGAAGCAAACAACATTGAGTATTTGTGATGAATATGAACCGCAGTGATTCCAAAAAGTGCAGAATTTATGGTAACAAGGTCACATCTCCACGCGCTACAACACCCCACAACACAGATTATGACATTTATTTCACCACCTGTCAATATCCTGTTGTAATTTTCTTCAGTGAGTATTGTCTATTCAAGTTTTCATCATCATTATGTAACGCTGGGTGGCGTCTTGAACGTGCCTCAGCTGTTGAGACAGCAGAGCTAAAAAGAGGAGCATCTCTGCAGGGCACAGCGGCTTCAAAGCTTCTCCCACTCGTAGGAGCTTCTATAGATGGAGAGAGGTTTGCATAATGTGTGTACAATTAGGTAAATAGATGGGAGGACGCGGCTCTTTTTTTTTCTTCTCCAGAGAGTCAGCACAGGAACTGCTGAGGTGAAGGAAATGATGAAACTCGAGGACAGAGGTGGAGAGAGATGGAAAAGGATGAAAGATGGAAGAGGATCCTACAGCATCCAAATAAACGTCCTTCAATTTCTCCGTGTCAACAGCAAAATGAGACCTTCTCAAGGTGTCAAAATGCAAAATGGCACAAAAGTTGCTGCTGCTGTTAACGGACAGAAAAATGACTGGCAGCACTCAAACTTGGCCCGCTGGTCTGTCGTAACAAAACTAAGATGCACTTAATTCAACCCAGAAAACTGGATCACTGCAGCAGCAAGGAAGAGATTACAGATAAAAATACAATGAATAAAATATTTAGTATTAAGATCATTAGAAATTCATGCTTAGAGTATATAAACTGGATATTAACTGGGTTTAACCATCTGGGTTACATAAAAAGGAAATAAAAAGCAACAGACAGGACAATAAAAAATATAAGGAAAATAGGCTATTATTTGCTGTTGCATCACTGCTTTCTAGGCCTTAAAACTGTGCTGTTCTTAAAGTGATAATACACACTATTTTCCTGTAAAATAAAATGTCTGTTTTGCCATTCTCTACCAGTGATTGATCTAACAGAATAGTGATATCAATATCAGGTCATAAAGCTTTTATATTTGCTCTTCTAAACACTGAATGTCTGGTCGATCCTTCCTGCTGCACAGGAAGTGATGCATTTTATGTTTCTGGTTTGTTTGGAATAAGCAAAAGAAGAGGTGGGCTGATCGCATGAGCAGTGACAGAAACGTAAACTCCATCAACAGTAAATCCAAGGAGAAAGACATCACAGTCCCATCCACAAAGATGGATGCAAAGCGAAAGAACCGCAGCACCACTAAGGGAATACATTAGTTGTCTTGTGCACTCATTGTAGGTCGTTCTGGGTAAGAGCATCAGCCAAAAATGTGCCTGAAGTTTAGTTGTAACTGGGAGGAGGATGTCTGATCTGACGGTGCCTGCAGAGTGGATGGATCCCTGGCGGTGAGCATCACCGGAGGGATGCCTCAGTGTAATCTTTTTCTCAGAGGAGCCAGAGTTCAAAGCCTGTCCGGCCCTCGCTCAGCCCCCGGCCCGGTGAGGAGGGACGGGGAGAGTTAACCGGCGCTAATGGGGATCAAAAGAGTTTTTATCTGCAAGAAATCAGCTGAAGTAGTTCACACCGAGGCGCTCAGACACACAGGGGCTTAGGCACTGGCTTAAAGAACTTCGACCATGGTGTGTATGGGTGCGTGTACACACTAATCCATCCTCACACACACGGTGCACTGCTATGACCTTTTAGGCCTGTAACTGGGCGGGGGGAGCCCAAAACGGATAACAGGGTCAGTTCACATTCAGTCAAAAAGGAAGCAGCATCTCACACAACGCCACACAGAGGCAGTGTGTGAGACTGCGAGATTGTTGGGAATATCCGCTAAGTGTTTCACAATAAAGTCTACTGTTTTTCTAGCTACAGATGATGGTTAATGGTACCTGATAACGTTACTTCAGCCCTCGGTTTCCACCTATCAACTAGCAACCGCTTCGTTGTCACGTTAAATGAAGTTTGCGGAAAAACTAAACAATATAGCTAACTAAACAGTAAAATCAGCTGAGCCAAGGATACTGTGTAGACTACGTCACTCAACTCACCGGCACAAAACGCTCTCAACAGCGATTTTTCTTTTAATAAAGGTGCTACGAATGTTCACGCCTTTAGGGAGAGAAAGGCAGTTTTATTTAGTGTGGGGAAGCATAATTGTTTAAAAATGTAATGTATTAATCGGTTGATTTTTTTTTCACACCTATTAGTTCAGAGTATGTTATGATTGAAGATGTGCCATTTTCGAGGGTGTGAAGGCAGTGGGATTTTCACACAAAAAATACAAATAAAAAAAAATTCTTTCTATTTTTACATAGATGAATTAGCAAAAAAAAGTTTGTTCATTTCATTGTGAATTTAAAAGCTACTTTATGTAGTTTTGGTGAGAAAAAATATTACAGGGCATGAAAGACTTAGACCTTGTTTTTAAAAACAAGCTTTTGCAGCAAAGCAAAAGCAAAAAGATGCTTCTTTGTATATATAAGTGTGGTGGGATGTTTTGACCACCACAGGCAGTAATTTCCTTACTTTAAACATCATCCCGCCAGTCCAGTTATTCATATTAGTAAACATAATTTATCCAATTTTATGGTTAAGTTTTTTTTTTTCACATTTTAGAGGTTTCCTTCCTAAAACTCAACAGTTTAGCTTGGAGTCACACTTGGCACGCGGCGAGGAAAAGAGTCAGCGCTGCGTTCGAAAGCCGGCAAACAAGAGCGTCTTATCCCTGCCTCCTGGGACAGGGGTGTAAAAAACTCATAAACGCTGCGGCCACGCTGAGTGAGCAGATGGGGGGGTAAGAGCCCTCTGAAGAGCCATTAATTAAACGCCGCTTTAAGGTCAATTAATTGTTTAGGCAGGTGAGGGAGAAAGGGCAGCGCTGAGTCGTACATCAAGGCAAACAGACTGCCTCTCCACCTGTTATTAACATGCACGTCTTATCCACACTGTGTCGAAATGTCATTTAAGCAGGATTACATTCACACCTGGTGTTAAAATGCATCTCTGGCACACAGACACAGACACTGGCATCTGATTTCTCTTTCCCCTGCCAAAATACAGATTGCCATGCGCGTCACGTCCTCTCATGATACTTAGATCATTTAAAACACCTCGCCTCGCTTGTTCCCAACGCACCAGATCCTGACAGTCCATCTCTGACAGCAGAGTTACTGTCCAAGCTGCTTCCTGTGTGATTTATGTGATCATCATGGTCGGATCCACACACCAGAGTTCATTGTTGTTTACGTATGTGGACTGGCGACACATTACATTTATGCTTTGTTGTTCATAAGTATGGGATGATATATCAAACTTAAGTATATTACAATGCAAAATTTAAAAAAATGTGTTTGGGGGGCAAAAAAAATGATTTGTGCTATTAAGAGTGCTTCATTCTGCTGTAGTAAACACAAACAAGACAGCTCGCCCGTCACAATTTCACAACTTTTCCGGTGAAATTTTATTATTTGCACTTGGCATTGATGTTTTTAGATAATTTACATTCCAGAAAGCCAATTCTGATGCAATAAAGATTTGCGGCTCAGAAATAAACATAATTCAGCAGTCGTAATTTGTTGTCATCATGACATCATACTGTGGTTGTATTGAACTGTGAAGCCCATATTGCAGATCAAAAGGCGCGGTGACATAAATATATCATCCCATCGCTACTTGTGTGGCCATACGCGTCTCCGTCCACCTCCAGAAGCGATCTGGATGATCAGATCTTCACAGCATCTTGGATTTGAACGTGGATTTGATGATTTTTTTTGCTTTTGGTTGGTACAATCCCCAACGTCTGCCAAAGACGCCTACAGAAAGACAGAGCGAAGCCATGCCGATGTTAGCGGCTGAATGTGAAGAAACGTGTTGGACATTAACACGGCTTGATGCGCAAATGACGCCGTTATTGCAGCTTAACACATCATCAACTAAACGACCCAGGATGCAACCGATATGATCATTTAAAAAAAAAAAAAAAAAAAAAAAGAAAAAACTGGACTTCCACCAGAAAGGACATTCAACAAATTCAACACATGAAGAGAAACGCCGGCTTGAGGCTACAGTTTCACATGTTGTTTCAGTTAGATTTTTATCATCTATTCACACCAGGATGCATTAGCAAGTCAGATTTTACATTGCAATGTAACCCAAAGAGCCAGACCACATGCCTGTGTGGTCCAGATCGCTGTGGGAGGAGAACTTCACCGAGTCCTGATGCAGTCCAGTCCCGATGCAGATGAGCAAAGAAAAGTCAAGGAGAGGGAGAAACACAGCCACGGGAGAGGCAAAGCAGACATTTTTAGGATAAGTGTGGTCTTGTAACAACAGATCTTTGTCACTCAACCTAAAAATGCCAATCAATACCACAATCTTGCTTTCCCTAATTTGATTTATAATGCTTTACCTCTGGAAAGACAGTATAATTTCAGTTTTTGCTCCTTATTTTTCATTTTCTATTCCTTTAATGAGAATCGCAACTGTTTTTACATCCAAGTGTCATGATTTGTGATATTTTTAAATCGGTTCTGTTCAATCTCTCAGGCTCATTCTCTCCCATTCATTTCCAAATGACAGAAATAAACTATTGAAGCTTCAAATTCTGTCAGTAGAGATAATGCATCAACAGTGAAAATGAAGCAAAAAACTGCATTTTACAAAGCTGCATTAGAGTGGCAATATCAGGCTATAACAGTTTGTTTTGAAAGAAACTCACCACTCACCGTTTCATATGAATGCACACAAACATCCTGGTTACACTTTAAATGGCCTTTAATAAACATTGTTATCACCCCTTGCATTTTTGTTGCTTGGCGACTTGAAATGATAATAATCCACCAGTTACACTGACGTATTCTCGTGTATGCCCTTGTGTTGCTGCACCTAGCAAGAGTGTCAGCTAAATAAAAAAAAACGTGTATGTAAAGTGTTAATCTTTCCCCAGTCGGGACTCAAACAGCAATTAGATAGACAAACAGAGGATTTGCAGTGGGAATCTCTGATCTCTAGTTACAGAACGTTTCACGGTTCAGTTAGCTCTAAAGAAACAAACAGGGTGAAACCTCCAGTTCATGGCAGACTGGATACACATATTAAGATGGATATTTTAAAGCCTTATCTTTAGGGAGCAGTAATTGATTAGGAAAGCCAATAATACCGTTGTTTGTGTGATTTCTGAGTCAGATACACCATGCCCCGGGGAGCATGCTGGGTTGGTGTTGTCTGGGTAACAGCAGAGGCAATTGAGCGTTAAAGCCTAGTAAATCTGTCTGCTAGCACGCTGAGGGGGACACATGTACACACACACACACACACACACACAAACACACAGAGTGGGTAGAAGGGGGATTTGGGCGGTGCACCTAGACAAGACAAGTGCCACAACAAACTCCAGAGATCTGAATTCACTCAACCTCATCACACACTCTGCCTGCTGGAGCAAATTCCATGTAACCACGACACCTGAGGTTCAAGTCTGTCATCCCCTTTTCCCTCTCACCTTTTTACCGTCTGCTGACTAACACAGGGGAAATGCCAAGGATTTAATGTTAGGATCAGGAGTAACGAGAAACTGATTTCCCAGGCTTACAGTGTTATTTAACCAAAGGCTTGTTAGTGTAAGATTTCTGAAAATAAAATAACTTCTAGCGTAATGAGAATTTGACAGTTTTAAAGAAATGATCCCTCTGATTGTCAACAGAATCATGTCATTTTAGATATCCAGTCTATCTGCATCAAAGATTTACTTCAGCATCAATTACACTGAGCAGAGGGGAGGCGGCATTGAAGCAGCTATAACAGATGAGACAAACCATCAAAAATTGAAAAATGGGATCTTTAACAATTATAACCTACTGGCTGTATGTTCATGCTTCCATGACGGCGCAAAGTATACTAAAGCAATAAGGCATAAATGGCCAGATGTTTGCAGTGATTTTGCAGTGATGAAGGGGCGTTTAGGCACAACATGAAGCTGATTGTAAAATGGCAGCACCCCACCATTTAAACAATGACACACATCCTTAATTAACAGGTCTTTTTCCTGTTTTCATGCAATATGCACAAGCAGTTAATATCCTTCCTCCAAAAAAACAGTGCTTCAAAAGAAACTGAGGCATGGAGGCAAATTATAACATCATAACAAACCCGTAACGGGAATAAGCTTATCATGGGATTCATTCATTCAACAATTTTGAATGTGGTTTGGCTGATAAAGAATAAGGAACAAGTTCACCCAAGTAGCCTTTCACTCATTCCTGACTAGCCAAATACAGCACGATTCATGTTCATTTCACTTCAGAAAGCAAATCAGAAGACAAACAGCTTTTTCTCTTCTGCCTTTGTGCAAACTGCGTGTTTAACTGACAGGTCAGATCACTTATCCTCTCAATAGTCAAACACTGGGAACCGCTCATGCCTGCAGAGTCTTGCAAGACCAACACAGTTCATATTTTCCAGGAGGTGTACATCGCTGAGACAGGCTGTGTTTACATACAAACTGCATTCTGGGTACTGGCTCATACTCTGATTAAGGCCTTATTCTTCGACTGTTTATATGCACCTTTAATAAGCGGCTTTCCAAAATCCCTGGATCCACACACCCACCAATAAACTGGGTTTCGGTTACAGCTACACTCTAATTCAACCTCTAACTTTTCATCGCTACCAGACTTGCTCAGTGGTCAGTAGAAACCCAGCGTGCTGCATTTTGTCCACAAATCACTTTTCTGCCATCAAATAACAGAGAATATTAACATCTTTTATGACACAGAGACAACCGGGTGACACCGCATGTGTGAAAGCAGCTCGAGTTTTGAAGGTGAATGACTTAATCCATGATAATATGCAAGACCGAAACCGGCAGTGAATGGATTAACATGTTTACATATGTCAGTGTTCTGGTTGATAATGGAATATCTCTGGTATTTTATCAAGGTTTCTCATAGCCAGGAGTTTAACCAGGCTATTGTAATAAAGTAAATACCTGAGTATCTTGAATATTAAGGGGATATACATGTAAATGCAGCTGCAGAACTCCACACACTGCCCAGTTCAGTCAGACCAGTTCAGACATGTAACGCACAGCGGCATGAACAACCTATATGACGGCTGCCTGACGCCTGTCCCCTCATGTTCATCTCATTACACACACACACGCGCGCACACACATACACATGCACTATACATAGGCACCCATATGCACACACATCAAGGAAGTATGGAGATTGTAAAAGGAAGCATGCCCATTTTACAGGCTCATTTCTACCGGCAGGACTGGCTCTGCTGGCGCCAAATATGATTATCTGGTCAAAGAGCAAAGAGAGCGAATGGACTTCAATAAATGTTTCAGGAGTATTTCCATCTACAAACTTTCAGACTACAGTCGATTTTGGCCCGTGACTTTACGGTCTTGGTTTCACAAGGCTAAGGTAACTCAGTTTGGCCCTGCCCGTCAGTCTGGATGTATTCAGCAGTCGCTACCGCAGAAAGACAATGTCCAGGACAGCTAGAGAAAATTAAAAATACATATAGTGCTTTTGATTTAACCCCAAATTCTCCACATTTTGGGCTAAATGAATAATTTTGAATGATCCGATTTATTCAACATCCAAAAAAGGCCTGTTTTAGTGCCGCAATCTGCCCTAAATCCAGAAAACAAAAGGTTATTGAAGGCTTTTTTCATTAGGATAGTTAATATAAAAGGAGTGACTCAGACAATTCTTAGATTTGCCATGATGCAGGAAAAACAAAAAAGTAAATAAGAATAAATAACCCACTGTGCTTCCTAAAAATCCTTTAATGCAGCTGATCTGGAGAATTTCATGCCATCTTAATGAGTTCTTTATAGCACCAGAAACAGTTCCCCTGTGGTCAGCTACTCAGAAATATGGGTCTGATACTGATCTTCTATTAAAAGTTGCTTTTGGTCCAGTCAGCATCATGCACCTCTGATGTGATGCAATTTAACTGATTACATACAGTATTTATTGTCGAATTGATCAATACTGCTCCGATTCTAGAGAGACATTTTGGTCTCATTCCACACAAATAGGAATGAATATATTTTATTATTATCTCGGGTTTCAATAAAGAGTTTCAGAGGCTTTTTACTCTGCAAAGAATAAAACTCTGTGACAAAGACTGAATCCCAGGGTCAAATGAAAGGATAAGGACACAATATGAGCCATCAGTAACCAAAACATATCAATATTTGTTTTCAAAAACTGACACCAGTTGAAGCCTCGCTGTAAACCTAAAGACTCCTCCTCAGGCACTGAGTGTTAAAGCAAAACCAGGTCCCCAAAATGGATGTTTGTGACCCCCAGCTGTCAGAGAGAGGAGTTCGAGGGGAAACACCGGCCTGCAGAGGGAAGGTAATGATCCAGGAGACCTCTGGTCCCCTGGCTCCGCCCACCACCACACACTGCCGCTCCCATTGGCTACATCTGGAAGACAGATCACCCAGAGGCCATCAGAAGCAGCCAATGACGTCATTCAGTGGTTCCACGCGGACAGGAAGGCTCTCTCTCTCTGAGTGTGTGTGTGTGTGTGTGTGTGTGTGTGTGCGTTGTTACAGGATGACTTATTGCTGCTTCCTAGTATAGACAAAGCAGAAAAAGCATATTTCTGCTTTGTGTGTGTGTGTGTGTGTGTGTGTGTTCAGAAACCTTAGTGATATCGGCCAACTCAAAAAGACACACACACCCGTACACATTCAAGCAAAAATACATAAATTACACAAGATAATAAACACATGCACACATCCTAATAAAGGCAAAACACACTCAAAAACTAAAATACACAGAGAAATACACTAACAAACAAAAAATGCATATTAAGACAAATACATACACAGACATGCATTAATCAACACATTTCAATTCTTATTTATTTAGAAAGACACACACACACACACAGGTTAAGGGACTGAAACTCCCAGAGTGCCTTGCAGTGACAGAGCAGCAGACCAAAGGCATTCTTCTGCTGCACTAATGCAAACTGCGCTGCCAGCCGTAATTACCGAGTCCTAAACAAACACAGCTAAACTTAGACACACACATTCCCTCCCTCAGACGGAAACACACTCCCTCCAAGAATAAAACACAGCCCACAGTCTCCCAGCCTCTGCCTTCACCGCCGCTGTAAGGAACTGGACTGCAGCCGTATGCGTAAAAGGATTATCGCTGTATGGGGACGTCGGGTAATTAATTAATGAGGTGGTATATGAATGTGACGTTTTAACATCCATAAAACTCACAGACTCTGAATCTGCACTGTTCAGGGTTTTTCAAGTGGAATTCAAGCACTTTTTCAGCACTTAAAAGGTAAATAATCAGACTTTTCCCAGTTCTAGAAGAAAGTGTAGGGTCAAATTGAAAATATAGCATTGTTTGCTACCAGTGCATCGTTTCTACTGTCACACTGCCCGCCGCTGTCCACCGCAAGCTGAAGTTTAATTACAGACAAGGCTGATTTGCACAGGATTTAAATTACAGATGAGCTGTGCAATTATTACAAATCACCGGACATCGCCACTCCCCAGGTAAAATTAGCCCTGTGCAAAAAAAAAAAAAAAAAAAAAAAAA
>OMKZ01018522.1:0-15680 GCA_900302535.1 Neoniphon sammara | reverse complement strand
TAGCAGAGTATCTTATTTCAGAAAAACTCACGCCACTGTATAAGTCTAAATATCTCTATTAGGCAGGGAAAATCCTTTTTGACTGACTGGTTGGCTTGATCAGTCCTGATAACTGCTAAACTGAAAACAACACATTATAAATCTGATGTCTATTAGCTGCTATCGGATATGACTGACACGCGTTGGACACATGCATAATGAAATGCAACACTGGCGCCCCCTAATGGCAAATCAAAGGCTCTGGAGGGACGAGAGAAACTGATTGTGTTGAGGTTTCTCTGACAAAAACTTTCAAAATCATATCATATTTATGAAAAGCATATTATGATTGTTACAAACACATATCCAGTGCAAGCAAAACATGGGAAAAGCAGTGGGGATGTACTGGTCATAACAACACAGATATGAGTTAAGTTGTTTTAATTGAGAAACAAAAGTTACTGAAAGCTATTTAATTTGAAATTATGAACATTGTAATTTCATCACCGCCTCTAAGCAGTGTGGGTATTTTTTCATCAATATCAGCTTGCAGTTGCGTCAAAAATGATGATGTTGAGTTGATCAAGGCTCAAAATGTTCCTGTTCTAAAATAATTTCAACATTCAACAATTTCCCCCCAGGGGGGATCAACACAGCCAAGGTGTATCTTATCTTATCTTATCTTATCTTAAACCTGAGAAGAATCAATGCTGAAAAAAACAACTAGACATCACCAACTGCTCCTATCAGACACTGTACATAGTGAAAAAAAGAAAAGTGAATTTCACATATACAAATAAACATGTACAGTACTGCAGGATATGCATAGAGATATGTGTCTAAAAATATAAACTATGGCCAAATATGGCCTTACAGCTGCATTTTGTTAATTTTATTTTACTTTATTTTATTTTATGTTAGTACTTTCTTTTCATTTTTAGCATTATTTATTTATTGATCAATTCATTTATTTATTCATGTACTGGCACATGAAAAAGCACCGTCATATGCTGACAACATGCACAGCATCTGCAGGTTTTTTGGACACTAAAGCTGACTGAAGGTAGAATGAAAATCAGCTGAGCGCTGTGCCCTTTCCAGCAGCGCTCTGCTTTACATTCACACAGTAACACATGTTCACACTGAGATCTGCTCAGTGCACCCACAGTCTTTGTCTGTTGCCCGCTGAGCAGCTCCACCGCAGCAGCTGGGGTTTTAGTGCCTTGCTCAAGGGCACCTAGACACTAAGTGTTGACAGAGGGGAGAGTGTTGCTGGCAGGAAGCAGGGATGTGACTGCTGAGGACAGAACACAAAGCCACGCCTTTACATGTCAAAGTTGCATGTCAAATTTCCATCAAACTGGATTAAGTACTTTTAACTTAAATGAAGTATTATCATTTGCAAAATTGACTCAAATGGAGCTTAAATAATCAGAATTAATGAATTTATATCTATGCAATTTGTACTCACAATAATGCATTTCAAATGTGTTAATTGTACTGGCATCTAAATGATGCACTGAAATAATTAAACTCCACATTATCTGTTGAGATATAGATCTAATAAGTCAGCCACTTCAGACAATTACATTTTCACTGTTTAATTCCACTAAGTATTAAACCAAATGTTATCTTGACATTGTGCTTATCTGAATAAAATCTTAAAACATATGCGGGTCAGTGTTGTTTTTTAAATGTGTTGTGCACTCGGTTTCACCACCATCACGGTAATATTATAGTTTCTTTAGAGAGATAGAAAAGATATCCTAGTATCTACACTCTGTCTGCATACAGATTCCATATTCATATTGTCCATATTTCCCAGTAATCGTATTCTACATGCCTATTACCCACTTTGTGTCATTGTATCACCTGCAGCTCATTATTTCCCTTAAAGTAGATCAATGGTCACTATGCCTCAAGAAACCTAAGACACCAAATGTGTACTAGGGCCACTGAAATCAATTTGTGTGTGTTTGCAATACACACACATCTGAAGCTTGTCTGTTTTAACTAGTTTCTAACAGTTTCTCTGGGCTCGAATTCACATAGATGGGGTGTGCTGCAGATTTGTGTTTCATGAACCTTAAAGCTTCACTAAGCAGTGAGGGATACCAGTTTGAATTTTTGAAAGTTTGAAGGACTTCATTACCTTGAAATCCCTAGAAACCCTGTTAGATCATATTATCAAACTGCTCTAAATTTCTTCTTCTTAGTGTGAGTGCAGTTTTCCAGTTTTCTGTGTATGGAGCATTGCTGTTTCAGAGAGAGACAGTTTTGCATTTTGCTTTTAAGATCTTATTCAGCACTTCCTGTATGGAGAAAATGTCATGCCAACAACAGAACTGTTTTGTGCAAACAGTAGGAATCTACAGTGTCTAAATTAGTCAGGATGGGATTGCAGCCCCCATGTGTTATTTATACTAATAAGACTTGAGTATTTTTTTTTTATATACACATCTTGCCTAGTGCAGCTTTAAAAGAATACTCCAATGTTTGAGGCAAAATACCCTTTTGCCAACTTACCTAGACTGAGACAAGATGTTCGATACTACTCTCACCTCTGTACATCCACTGGCTCGGTTCCTATGGGTAGCATTTTGTGTTATCATACAGATTTGAAGTCTACAGGAGTCATTAGCCTAGCTCTGTCAAAGTGAAAAAATAAACTTATAAACTATAGTTCCTAGCATCTAACTTCTCCTAAAAGGACTCTCATGTTTTTGTTGTTGTTGTTTTTTTAATCCCAAGACATGTATTTCAAATATGCATGATACACTGTGTAAATTAGACAGCTTTGGAGTTGCTGTAACATTTATTCTTTCACTTTGACGGAGCTAGGCTAATGACTCCTGTAGACTTCTTTATGCTAGGCTAACACTAAATGCTAACCATCAGAACCGAATGCACAGAGGTGAAAATGGCATCGAACATCTTGTCTCAGTCTGGGTAAGTTGGAAAAAGAGTGTTTTGCCCAAAATTTTGGAGTATTCCTTTAATTTTGCCTAAAGGGCTTTGTTGCAGCAGATAGAACACGTGTTTCAGCCTTTGAGCTTCCTAAGCATTTCGTTTCTTTCCCTGTCTGAGAAGAGGCTGAGACTGTGCACCACTGCAGCATAGACATGATCTGCCAATCCTAGTATATATTTGTGACTAAGGTGTTTGAAGGGCAGACCATGTGCAAAGGATAACACCAAACAACCCCAAGAAAGAGCTAATATGATTCACCGACACTTCTGTGAGTCATGTGGATTAAAATTCATACATGCTCCAACTGTGAACATCTGGAAATCAGTCAATAGCCATCACAGTCATTATGTGTCTCATGTCCTTATAGTACCTTTTACTTTTTGTTCACCCGCCAGCATCTCCATTCCTTGCTGTTAAAATGACCTGATTTCCCCTCAGGGATAAATAAAGTTAATCTTATCTAATTTCTTCTGGCTCTGATTCAAATGTGGTGTGTCAGCCGGCTGCACGGTATCAGTGCCATTTATCAGTAAACTGGAAAGCCTGATCAGAAAATAAGGCCAACACCCTGCATCCTCTTCCAATGCTGAAGAAGCCTTTTGAGTGTCTCCCTTTGCACTGTGTAGGTCGTTTGCCAAAAGTAAAATAAAGCCAGAAAATAATTACCCCTTAGAGCTAAGCCTTAAAGGGTTAGTTGGGGTTTGGTGAAGTGGGGTTGTATGAGGTACTTATCCACAGTTAGTGTCTTAGCTGCAGTAGATGTTGGTTGTCACGCCCCCAGTTTGGAGAAACAGGCATGAGAACTGGCACAGAAGCTAAGCAATGTACTGGTATTGAGGGGGCAGCAACAGAACATATTTCAGCCACCTAAAAAAAAAAGGCCCACTGAAAAAAATCTATAACAGTGTAAGTGTACACTATATTTAAAATATTTTCACTGCTTTACATTGCTGTCAGACAGTCATTTCCTTTGGCACTATATTTCCTCAACTGTAATACCATGTGCGGCACCAGTACAATCATGTATGAATAAGGAAGTCCTACAGACTGGCACCTACAGTGTGTAGGTAATACACTGACTATGGACAAGTACCTCATACAACTCCACTTCAGCAAACCCAAACCAAGCCTTTAAGGCTGTCTTTACTTTGCTACTTCAGCTCTGTGCAACTTACTGCAGTTGTATTGGACCTCCAGAGGAGAGGCTTACCATTACCACTGACTACTTTCATGTCAGTCTTTGGCATTCAATATGTGATTTGTTCAAACTTAATTTTAAATTCTAGTGGAGATCCCAAGGTTTCCGAAGATATCAAATATGTCCAGCTGAAATCCAGGGAAATGTGTATAAATTGATGCACAGTACATGTAGATCTTTTCTATTTGATGTAATGTTGCAGCCATAAAACAATGGCATCTTGGCTATATTTCACTCAATATAAGTGTGATGTAGCTTCAATGAAGCTGCTACCAGCAAATACACAACATGGATGTGATATTATCATATAATGTGGAAAAAATGTTTTATTTTCTAACTTGGAAGCTATTTGAGTGAGGGAAAGGGAAATTGGGATTTAAGGGCTTTTAAGGTGTAATGCTTCTAGTGCTCAGCTTCCAGAGTTTCAGGGACACTTTGAGAGTCCCAAAAGTTGTGTAAGTTTGCCTTGAGTGATAATCGAACAGGCTAGACTAACAAGAAAGTGTTTATTAAGCCCTAATGAGCCGGTTTCTGGCTGTTTTTAGTGATGACTGGCACGCAGCTGAGCTTCCATGGAACGTTTGGATTTTTGTTCATGTCATGATTGTGCTGCAGCCCAGAAAACACTTTGCACTTCACATGAAAAGACGACACTTTTCATTCAGTGTGCCTTTCAGGAATAATTCAGTCCCCAGAGGAAATGGAAAAAAACAAAAAAAAAAAACAAAATCAAACTACATATATTCTGGCAGTTATTTGTTGTTTTTCTCCCTCCTTTGAGCTTGATTTCTGACGTCACCGGAAAAGGAGGCGCATAGAGGTTTTGGCTTTTGGCTCCACACGGACGGAAGTTGCGTCAAGCTCGTAAGAATTCGGCCGGATATAAAGCGGGTGTGCTTTCAACGTAAAAGCGTTAAAAAAAAAATGCATTAAATGAATTAAAAATTCCTGTAATTCTACCGACCGATAGACAACAGCATAAAAACCTCACGATCTAAAATACTCCTCTTCCTACGTTCTGCCCTTTAAAACAACAGAACTTTATTTTTTCCCTTGTAAAATCAATAAGAAGCTTTTTGGTTTTGCCAGTCTTCGGGTTAAAATAATATTTTTAAGTTTGTGTTACACCAGCCGACCACAGACTGTGTGATAGGTTATACAGTCTTTGTAGCCGACAAGTCTCCCTACCTCCTCTCTATGAACATCATACATCATAAAACCCATAACCTAAGCAATAATAAAGCTGTATAGATTCATTATTCATTCAAACGATTTAAATTCAGTTCATATGCTAATCAATTAGAACCATGTTTTATAAGATGTTATAATTAGGTAATGTTTTGGTATTAAAACGATCATATTAATGATATTAAATATTAGCAAAAATATTGGCGATGGTAGCTTAACTGCAAAAATATTGGTATTGATATCATCTATCAAAAACGCCTTATGGACGAACCTTTGTGCAGCATAATGAAAATCACACCAAAATACAAAATATCAGTTTGTTTGCATATATCTGGCAGATATATCGGGTCTATGCCCCTATGGCGATTGTGAAAATCATATTTAGCCAAATAACCCGCATTTATGTTTAGTGTTACATCGCATTCCTCCTGAAGTACATTTTATTTTCACTTTCGCTTTATAGACGGTTACTGAAGGATGTTGAAATGCACGTTCGTTAATACGGGTTTTACCTTGAAGGTTGTAACCGGAAGTTGTAGTTATTATCATATCTAACTTGATACTTGTACGGACGGAGAGGTTTCATCCACAAAAACACTCAGGTAAGGCACTATTTCAGTAACATTTAGCTTAACTGTCATCATATAGTTTTAATTTTGTATAGGTTCAACGTGGTGTCAGACGTACCACCATCGGTCTAAGCGGCTGGAGTTGCAGTGTTTACCAACGTACATTTGGGTTTTGACGAAGTAAAGTTCATTGCTAGTGTTAGCCAGCACGATTAGCCATCAGTTAGCTGCTGTGGTTAGCCTTGCTAGCAGCAGCAAACTAGTGTTAGCTAGGGTTAGCAGGCAGGTGTTACATTACAATGCTTTGAATAGTTAACTAACTAGTCGATGACTTTACGATGTAAGGAGACACCTGGCAAAGCTCTGTACGGCAACTCAAATTGCATATTTTAACATCAGTTTAGATTGACGTGAACTGTTTGAAATATGATCGAAGGCTAACGTTAGGTGTTTGTTGAAGTTACATTAACAGGACGCCAATACGCGCCGTTCTTGTGTGGAGATAATTTGCCAGTCTTCCCATCAAATTCTGAAAGTTCAACGTTCACGCGTTTATCGACAGAAATACATAACTAATACAGCATTAGGGAAGATATATTACGAATCAGCACGAGTAGTTTTTTAATTCGGCGCATATATAATACATAAAATAACACGTATTCCACTATTTTCCCAACTTTCAGGATTCGTTTATTTGTTACAGCCACTTTAATTTGAACCAGCTCCAAATGTTGACATTTTATAGTAATTAACGAGATGTGTGGATGACTGAATCTATGCCGAATTTAACAGAATCTTACCAATTTTTAGAAGTATTGCAGTAAGCACTGCCAAGCATGTATATGTGCCGATAGGGTAGGTAAATATGAAATGATCTATGTTCTCGGTGATATTCGGCGTGGTGTTGCCTACAGAAGTGCACAGCGCGTCTACGGGCTAACGTTCCATCAACAGATGTTTTCCTTGCTAGTTAGCTTAGCTGCACGGGTAACGTTAACCAGTGCTGCACAGCGAACGTCAATGTTTACCATCGACATAGTGTAGTGCCATTATGTTATACTGAGCAGTAACCCTGGTATAACGGAAGTGTTGGCGTTTGATAGATACAGAAGTTTTGTCAGCCTTCGCCATGGGCAGCAACTTACCGACAAGATTAGCTAGCTTATCATTAACTTCCGCCCCTTCCCTGTAACAGTTCACCTCTTTTCAAGCGCTCTCTTGCCTGTTGGTGTGGTTTAATGTTAGTAGACTTTACTGTGCACTTAACATTTCAACGGCAAAGCTTTGGTAACTGCCACTAGGAACCAATTAGTTAACGTGGCTGGATGTAAAAGTTAACATTGACGTCTGCAGGCCTGAAACGTCTGACAAGATAACATTAGCCAAAGTCTGAGTATATTTCGGGAATTCTTGATGTGGTTACAGTTTTGTTTGGTTATCTTAGAGTAAGTTTCCCCTTAAATCGGGGGTTACATTAAACAGTTTTACGTTCCATTTACAAACCCGAACCTGTCGGGGTTTGGTGGGAGCTTGCAGTGCTGACATTTTAGCTCACATGTGGCCTGATCCCTCTGGTGTTGTTGTGAACACGTGGTGATCTTTTCCAGTGTTTGGCCCTGAACTGTGTTCAACATCCCATTCAGGACAAAGTAACTTATTAAATAAAAATGTGGGTAACCTATGGCCGTCTGTCGGGGATCAGTATGGATAGAGATTAATTGTATAGTGGACACTATTTTCATTGTACTGCTCAAGTATTGTGGGTGCATACCTTCTTTGGGGCTGCTGTGGGAAGGAAAGCTGGCAGTATACTTGATGTTAAGTGGAAATTTGGTGTTTTAGATTTTTGACCAAAACGAAGCTAAATTGAAACTTTGATTGTTGCAGTGTTTCACAGGGAATTGCTAGCTGGTGTAGTTTAAAAAATCCCCAGCTTCATTCATGAAATAAGAAGTGCAGCAGCCAATCAACAGAAAATTAACCAATAATTTCAGTAATTGATTAAGAAAAAATCTTAAACATCTGGTTATCAGCCTCCCTATGATGCTAAGATTTGCTTTCTTTTCTCCATTCATATTAATATAAATTAATAATTTTGGTGCATTTTGGCTGCCAATCAGAATAAGGAAATTTGAAGACATCACTTTGCGCTCTTCTTACATCCTACTAGCATTTCTCATTATTTTTGACACTTACTATACCAGTGATTAATCAAAAAATTAACAGATAAATCAGCAATGAAAGGGACCATTAGACCTAGTTGCAACCTTACTGCATCGGTGGTAGTTGCTCAGCAATGTCACATTACAGTACTGAATTTAAATTTAAATTTAAATTGCCCACAGTCATGGTGCTGATGTGGTATCCTCTCTTCACAAAGCCACAAAAGCTGGAAAGCTAACTGTTTTCATTGCTGCTTTAATACCAGAAGTAGAAGCCACTTCAGCAAAGAAATAAATAAATTTTATTTCCATTCTCAGAAGGAGGCACAATAAGAGAATGGATCAGGATGACAGTTTTCATTTTGGGTTTCTTTCTCCCAACCATTAACTCCTCACATATAGTGGGCTCAGTAATAATAACAATAGAGAACTGAAGTGGAAGTTGTAGTTTTATGTTATTATGTATTCCTCCATTTGGAGGTGCAATGTGGACATGACCAGAAGTAAAGATCCCATTCATTTTACCCGTTGCTGTGTTACATGATGGTCTGTTTCATCATTTAAGCACTTGGATGGGCTGGAAACTCCTGGTTGAATCATCAGTATAAAATAAATCACAACTGCAATGAAATAATGTCAGGCTTATTGATAAAAAAGTTGTAAGTTAAAAAGACTGTATAAAACTTAAAGAGTTAAGCCAACTAAGAGTGGACTGCAATGAGAAACTATTTTACTTTGTTTATACATGTTTTTGTTGCCAGAGCTTGATCTCCTGACTGCGTCATACATAAGATTATTAATGTGTGTGTTTCACGTGGTTGTATGGGTACAGGGACGTAGATGTTCACATCTAATAGTCAGCAGTTACACATGCTAGGAAAGCTTAAATGACAAAATGAACTGTGGACAAACTGCAGTCTGGACTTAGGTTTATACTGAGCTCTTTATTTGTGTCTCTGAACACTACAGAAGGTCAGTTAAGGCAAAGAGTGTCCATCATAAAGTTACAGGGGCTGGAGTTGGATTTGTTTGACTTCCTCTGCTACCCAGCAGTTAAAAAAACCAAAAAACAACTAATGTGATGACAGGCTGTTTATGAATCCATGTGACTTTTGTTGACAAGCTCTGCTTTGCTTGTAGTTGGGCAGTTTGAACCTAAACAAACCAAATGCAAAAATGCAGAAAAGTAAACTTTTCAAATATGGTTTGGACCAAAGAAGACCAAGTGTAGGTTTGATGCTTGTTTCTTGCCTGTGCTGGTGTCATAGCAGGATTGACTTTTTTTTTTTTTTTTTAACTTTAAACTCTGTTTCACACAAGTTTGACTTTGTTGTAATTACACCACTTACTTCAGATTTTCATAAGTCTGTAGTTGTTTTACTTTTTATGCTTTTTTATTTGTGAAAGAGGTTTTCTGCTTTTTATAACTGATATTAAAACTAATATTAAAAAGATGTAAATTCAGCTTCATTTTGTAGATTGCTACAATGTTCGGTCAACCTTGTAGGACCAAAGGAGCTTTATTGTGTAATACAAAACAGCTCCAAAATGCAACCACATCCCTTTGAAATCTCCCTGGTTACTGTCAGAGGGTCTACAAAGTTGGTTTCCCACTACTCATTTTTCAGAAACACCCCTTTCATTCGTTGTATCTCCAGCTTGCGATCAGCACTGATGGAGGCGACTGATGTTTGTGAGATTGACGTGGCGACCAGAAGAATAGTAGGAGGCATCGACTCACCACCGGACCTGGACAGCCCTTGTCAGGTAAACAATATCATTGTCTTTTGCTGGTGTGTTTTATGTAGTTTAGCACACAGTTCATTTTATTGTCAGGTCTCCTGCTGTTGAATACCCACTCGGCTTGCATAGAGACAGTGATAATTTAAAACTGTTAAATTCACTGTTTTTATGCAAGTGTGGTCAGCTAGCATAGAGGTCAGAGAAGTAGGCTTGTAGCTGCAGGTCACTGGTTTAAATTCCCAGACTGGCTGGAAAAATGCGATTGGGGAAAATGAATGAGTAACAGTCTGTCCTCCCTCAACAACTTCTGCCAAGGTGCCCTTGAGACAGGCAGTGAAGTCCGCTGCTGCAGTGGAGCTGCTCAGTGACCAGCAGCAGAGCACTGTGGGTTTACTGGGCAGCGGCCAGTGTCAGTGAGTGATACATTTTAGTGTATAAAACATTTATGAGCATTTCTCTGGATGGTTTCTACTTCCAATATCCCCTTGTGTTTTAACATTATATGCTAATGCAGAAATATTTTCTTACTGCCATTATACTCAGATCTGATCCTTTATTATATCAGCCTGGAAAACAGAATCTGTCTGATGGGATAGTGAGGTTTATAAGCTTAATGGTTTGGCTAACCAGTTAGCTGTTAAAATATTTTTAAGCTACAGCATATAAGGCTACACACTTGAAAGATTTAATAATGTCTGCCACTTTTCTCAAGCATTGTTTTTGTTTTCCAGGGTCTTTATAAGCTGACAGAGATGGGTCATAGAACTCAGGAAATCCCAACACAGGCGTAATAATTTTCCTGTTTTCATTTCAAAGATAAAATAGAACTTGGACCAGAAAATGAGTGGGAGAATTTAACAACCATGTTTTTGCCTGAATGTGACTGGTTTTGGCTCCACAATCATAGTGCTCATTTGCATAATTTCTCTTGGAATTTTTCCTGATTTTTCACTTTCATTGGATAGATCAAAACAGAGAGAGAGACAGGAAACACTAAGACATGGAAGTGGATAAAATATGACAACAGCCCTGGCCCAAACCTGAACTCACTTGCATTCTTCATGCCATGCACCTCAGGCCTCTAAGCCACCAGGACGTTCCTGCATCATATTTTCAAATTGCTGACCTTGTTTGCATGGCGGCTGGTCCTGTTTTGACAGGCACCTGCAGTTACTCACTCACTTTGCCTGTACAAAAATGAGAGAAAAACTGTTTACCTTGGGAGATTGTGCGCAGTGTAAAGCAAGGTTTTGCTGGAAAAGAGTATGCTGCTCAGTCAACTTTGCCTGAATAAAAAAAGGTTAATAAATGGCCATAACAAAGACTGCTGTTTGAGGAATTAATGTTGCCACAGAAAACTGCACAGGTGAACATGAGGGCAGTAAACATGAGAACAGCTGGCCTAAATTCTTATACACAGGCAGGTTCACAATTGTTAAAACCAGTTTGTCCCAGGAAAGCATCTTATATTTGGTGTGTGTGTATGTGTGTGTGTGTGTGCTAGGAGGACGTGGGGGAGTTTGGTCTGGCGTTGTGCTGCTCTGAGGAGGTGCGTGGGGAGACCCCGGGCAGGGAGGACAGTCCCAGCGACCTGGGAGAGGCGGAGCTGGACCCTGGAGGAGACTCCAAGACCGGAGATGACAAGGCCTTTGGTAGGACGCCAACACAGGGGAAATGAGTTAGCATACCTTGTTGACCGCGTTGGTTGTTTGTACGCTTCATATGGCACATTCTAATTTATATTCTGTTTTGTTTTCTTTGCCTTTTCCCGCCACTACTTCACTGCTGCATCAATGCAGTTTCCATTTCAGGGTCATTTATGATTCATCTTATCTAGTCTTCCTGCTGCCACTTCAAGTCCAGTCTTTTTTTTTTTTCTAACTTAAACAATCGGCCAATATCAATCTAGTAAAATTTTTACTAGATTACTTATTAGTTTACTTGTTAGAAAAACATCCAGTATCTACTTACTAGATATGTTTCTTGTGTAGGCCTATTGTTAAAGTGGCAGCCCTAAAGACCAAGAGGAAAACAACCACATGTGCATCATTCCTTATCATTTCCTCTCATTCTTGAATGTGTCTCATCTGGAAGGCTGCTGTGTTTAGCTTTGGCTTGAAGACAGTTGCTTTCTTCTTTATCGTGCTTGCTTTCCTGTGAACGATGAGTTTCTTGGATTTTCTATTGATGAAGTTTGAGTTTCTGTAGGTGGCGCTCATTTTCTGTTAAGTCATGGTGGCTGTTGCTACTCATGCTAACTACTTAACTTCATCCAGTGTTTATTCCAAATAAACTGTTGTTGCTGCTGCTGCAGGAAGCTTCAATACAGTGCTTCCTCAAAGGAAGGGAATATATCAGAGTGTGTCCCACCCAGCACCATGTGTTCAGAACACTGCATGTAAATCATGAACTGGCTAATAGGTTGAATTTCTACTGTACGTTACCAGTCGTCAGTAGAAGTACTTACTTTCATGAAAAAGTTAAAGATTAGTACTTCAGTTTTATTTATTTATTGTGACTCACATGACATGAATGGACCATATTACAATTCAGTCACCTATCTTATACCTGATTAAAATGTTTGCCACTGCCATTTTTTCAAAGCACATACTATATATACATATTTTATTTCCTTTTTTGTTTGGTTGACTTATTAGATAAAAGAGCTAACTCATTTTGTCCTGGTCATTTCCCAGGGAAAGAGGTGCTTCTGCTGATGCAGGCCCTGAACTCTTTAGCCACTCCTGAGGAGAAACTGGCTGCCTTGTGCAAGAAATATGCAGACCTGGTAAGTCTGGGATGAGATCTCCGGTTTTCTAATCATTTGTGGGCATTTTACTGAGGAAGTAAGTTGTGGTGGTTGTGTTTCTAAAGCAAACATCATGCACTAATGTTTTATAGAAAGAATCTTACTATATTGCTTAATGAAATGTGCTGTCATTCGTCCAAGATTGTGTGTGTGCAGGGTGTGTTGGCCGTGATACAGATACAGTCTTTTAATTTTATGTGTGTGGTTGCAGTTGGAGGAGAGCCGCTGCATGCAAAAGCGTCTGAAAGCGCTGCAGAAGAAGCAGTCTCAGATCGTGAAGGAAAAGATCCACCTGCAGGGCGAGCACAGCAAGGCCATCTTGGCTCGCAGCAAGCTGGAGAGTCTCTGCAGGGAGCTGCAGAGACACAACAAGACGCTGAAGGTAGGCTGCAGCCATTCACAACTAAGTCTCAAGTCTAAACCTTCAAAACAGTCGATTCTCTGTGAAAAGTTTGGGATGACACGTTAAGTCAGTGCTTAGGTCAAGAAATTCACAAGTCAAGTCATCTGAAATTGTAATCATTTAAACCCGAGTTTCCACATTTCAGTTTTCACATTAAATTCTGACAGTAGGTGTCACTTTGAGTGGGACTACAGAATGGTTCAAACTCAATAATAAAAAAGTCCAAAAAAAGTGAGATTGTCACATCTTGGCATCTTGGGTGTCATGTCAAATGTGATTTTTCCCATTTGTATTTACCATTTTATTGATTCACTGAAGCACACTTTACCTGGAATTGAAGTGTTATATATTAGACAGTATTTGAAGGCAGCATCTGCTTGTTGCTGTGACAATGCAGAACAACTACAGAAAAACTATTAACCAAGCACTGATGATGGTGATGCATTCAGTCCAGTTGCTGTAAACTTTAATTTGGACCTCCTTGGGTGTTTTGCCCCCTGCTCAGCACAGTGTTTCCCATCCAGAGTCTGGTATAATTGAAATGTTTTCTGATTTGACACAGTTTCCCCTCTCCCCTCATATCTCTTTCCTGAATGCCATGCTCACCTTCCCCTCTGCTCTCCTGGCAGGATGAGAACGCCCAGCGGTCCAGAGAGTACGAGGAGCAGCGTAAAGAGGCCATGCTGCATTTTCAGATGACCCTGAGCGACATCGAGGTGCAGATGGAGCAGCACAGCTCCCGCAACACCAAGCTGAGGCAGGAGAACATGGAGCTGGCAGAGAAGCTCAAGAAGCTCATCGAACAGTACGAGCTCCGGGAGGAGGTAAGAGTAGTGAAGACATCTCTGTTTCCTTGTCAGGTTAACCTTGACCTGGCCAAACTGGGGGAAAGTAGCAGGCAGTTATATTTACTCAGGATGCATTTCATGTGAGCGTTTCCCCTAAAGAATCCAGTTCAGACAGAGCAGATGTCTCCCAGGAACCAGTTTTTACTGAAGCTCACAATGTGCTTTTCACAGATTCTCTTATATTGAAGCTTTGTTTTTGCTTAAAACAAACATTATCTGTTTCCTTCACAGTTGCTTTGTCACACTTCCAGTGATCATTCAGAGTAGCTTTGTACTGTCTGGAATTAACCCTGCTCTCTGAACAGATAATTTTTATAGTTTTTGAAGTGAGCTGTATTTTGACTCATAGCTTATACAACAATTTCACTGATTGCATTAGTGTTGAGAAATGCAACACTAAAACCCAGGCTCCAGTTGAACTATATAAGGTGTCCAGTAGGTAGCATTGAAAAACACCCATATATGTCCATTTTGGATAAGAACGCTCGGTCTCGTCAGCCTTTGCTGCTACAGTGGAAGAGGCAGAGAGAGCGATTTCTCTGCACACAGTAGACTCAATAGACCAGAATGCACTACAGTCACAAAATATGTTCAGGATCATTCATAAAGCTCAGTAGAACAGTGGCACACAAACTCTGCGCTCCAGTAATTTTACCTAATTTATAAATTGACCACAGCTGTGAATGAGTCACGCTGCTGCTGTCAAGCCCAGCATGTTAGCAAAGCTTTACATATTTAACATTTTGTCGAGGCCTGTGTGTCTGTGCAGTGGAGCGGCAGAGAAAACCCAGATTCTCTTCCTGCAGAAGGCTGTATGAAAAAGGACAATGTAAAGTAACTCACAATCATGCACCCCTGCTGCTGCAGTTGTCTGTGATAATCCAAACTGGCTTTTATGACTGTAATCAGAGCAGTAATTAATACTTGGAAAGCCTGTATGTGAGTCATGTGGATTTAACATTTTCACATTTCCAGTGACAATCAAAGCCCTGGGACACAATTTAACTTTATCAGTTTTCTGATAATTTAATTGATTGTCATTAGTTAAACATTATATTCTTCAGAATACAGTGGGGGCTCAAAAGTCTGAGTCCATTACCAAGATCTCTCTTGTTTCATCATTTATCAAAAACTAGTAAAAAAAAAAATTGGTCAAATGATATTTCTCAAACAAGAAACAGGAAGACACTGATACTAATACCAACTTGGTATTTCATATTTATGGGTGAGAAAACACACCATGACAGTATCTGCTGCTCACGTCACACTGTACCTGCTGAGTTTTGTGAATAAGTCCCGACACTTTTTCTCAACAGGAAAAACTTGTTTTCTCCCTTTTATTTTGTTTATGCCAGGGGGCTTCAACTACATTTGTCTAAGGGCCAGAACTTTTCAAAGCAGACGCTGTGGGGGCCGGACTTTCAAAAAAAAAAAAAAAAAAGCCTCTTACAAAATGAATGTCATTTTTATTAGCCTCTAGAACAGGGGTACTCAAATACAAATCTCCAAGTGCCACAAATATTTTTTTTTTCAATGAGCCAAAGGTCCATTTATTGAGGTCGATAAGGACACACGTGATGCTGTGATACAGCTGGCAAAGTGACAATATGCAAACCGCTCCAAAAACGAAAGTGAAACTTAAAATCGTGCTCGCAGCGCGACCAAGTAACAGGCGGTCTGTGCACCGTTGTCATGGAGACAAGCCCCGCTATACGGTGTTGACCCGCACGTACCTAAAGAATTACAGTTCGGGGGCCACAAATAGGAGGTCGGCGGGCCGGATGCGGCCCGCGGGCCGCCTAATGAATACC
>OMKZ01018519.1:52298-63756 GCA_900302535.1 Neoniphon sammara | reverse complement strand
AAAAAGAGAAAAAAATAAATAAAAAAAACCCCTTGGAACAATTTGAAAGGACAGCCTCCATCTACTGAATCCTGACCGTGGAAAAAACTCTGATATTACTAGGGATGGGTAAAAATATTGATTTTCCACTTAACCATGATCTTCATTTGAACGGTCTTATATCAATTCATAAAATCTGAAGATCGATTTGAGCAAATGAACAAACATTGGCAAATGTCTTGATACAGTTTGGATTTGAAAGCAATGATGGTAAAGAAAAGTCGTACAAAAGAAAAGCTGTAAGCTGCATTATTGGTGTTGCAACCGAAATATCCCAAACTGAATCAATATGGAATCGAATTGAAACTGGTATCGAATCAAAGGGGGACCTTGTGAATCCGAATCAAATGGAAACCAGTGCCAATACCCAGACCTAAATACTGCAATCAATCCGGACAGCAGGACAAGTCATCCTCTTCAATATGTCGGCTACTATGACTTGCAGGGAGAATATATAAAAGTTCATATGTCAGTGCACTTATTTCTAAACTGTTCAGACATTGCTGATCATCACTGCAGATATTTACAGTAGAGTTGATTAAAATAACTTATATACCCTTCAATAAACCGTTTTCCTTGTTTGTGTTGGGCAAGGATAAATGAGTAATTCCTCTTGTTGTGATTAGCAAACCAAACCATTTTTTTTTCAACCAGCGAGGGCAGCGAAGTTTTCAGTTTTGCCAAGTGAAGCATACACCTTGGCTTCGTATCAGGACCAATTGGTTTGCCCTTTCCTGTGCCATGCGGAGATGGAGTCCCTGATAGCTTGGATAAACAGTTGTTATTTTCTGTGTCTGAGAGCATCACATGGGCATCTGCTAATAGCCATCTGACAAGGTGATGACAGTTTAGACTGCGTAGGTTGTTTTGCTGGTATTTCCATCTATCTTGTCCACTCTGTCACTCCATCTCGCCGGCTCACTGTGCCTCGACTTCTTGTGTCTGTCGATCTGACGGTGTCTTAATCTCTCTGTCCCCCTCTCTCTCTCTCTCTCTCTTTCTCCCTCTCCATCTGGCTATCTATTATTCTCTCTCTCTCTCTCTCACACACACACTATGTTTGACTGTCGCTTTCTGCCTATTGACATTCATATCTTCCAAGTTATTTGTCATGCACTTTTATAACTCTTTGTAGCTCTTTAATATGCTTCCTTTTTAGCAGTAGAGCCACATGCAATTTCACTTGTGTGTCTTATATTTGAATACAATCTATGTGCTTCTGTGTGAATTCACTAAAAAGAGTAATAGCAACACACTTTTATTTGAGTTCAAAGGCAGTAACAGCATTATACAGTTTCAAACATCCTGGTTTATTGTCCGGAACCAATAAAATGGAAATAGCCTCTATAACTCCTGTCATTAGCACATAAAAGGCCCAGCATCAAGCCGTATTTGAATTCTATGCAATGCTATCAACCAATGTGTAAATGTATTTATAAAATGCTGTATGTCTGAATGTAGAATTCATTAAATTTTATGCTAGTTTATATAAGTGGAGCTTATTATGAATAGAGCTTTTAAGCAGGCTTAAGTGAAACGGACAGACATGATATATAATTAATAATCTTTGCAGGATGTTCTCATGAAGGATAGCCATTTTTCATACATTTATTAATGATAGCTTTTAGTGTTCATGAGTTTCATTTGCAGATGCACTGGTATTAATATTTGTCGTGAGTGTACTTGAATTAAAATTAAATTGTGTGTAATATATATCATTGAGAGCCCCACCATATTTTACTTGTGTTTGTGTGCTTCTGTTTGCTAGGATGTTCAGGAAAGGGAGGCTGTGGTTACATGGGCACAAAATGTAGTTACTTGGAATTATAAGTGGCTGAAAATACACTACACAAGCAGCAGTTTGACCGGCTGCTGATTAAGTCCCAGCAGACTTTATGTAATCAGGAGAAGAGAAAATCGTGAGCGGGGGAAAACCTCACCTGCAGTTTGCATAAGGAGAGCAAATCTCTGAGCACAGATTGATAGATTTGGCTGGCTCCTGTGTACATCTTTGCCTTAAGTTCATGCAAAAGGTGTGCACTGATTTCCCCATGGCTTGGTGGTTTGACTAAATTCCAGCCCTGGAGTTCTTTGGAACTGGGTTTGTGCACTTTTTAAGCCCTATAACATGTTTATACTTAAAGAACCACTTGGTTGTACCTTGGTTGTTGGCTTACAATTCACTATTTTGTCCTTTTTTCTTTTTTTTTTAACAAGATTTGACCAGGGCACGCATTGCATTTAAATCATGAACGGGCCAATAAATGCTGCTCATATTAATATCTCTGCCTACCGTTGAGGAGGTCATGGTGGATAGAGGTTGCCTGGATACCCAGCTCTGGTAAACTGTGCAGTATGAGAAGCCATTGTGGCATCCATGTACTGTGGATCTTGGTTGGTACACACTTAATTGAGGTCAGACTTAATCAACATTGGAATGTATGTGGGACGCTGGGAAACTGTCTTTTAAGTGGCTCAAGGTCAAAGCTATCTGTGGTGTGATTGGGTGTCATTTGCAATTATATGGAAGAAAAATGAAATAAATCCCAGAGTCCTTGTCAGACTCATCTGACTCAGTGGACATTTCACAGGGGGATAGTGATTTCTGCCTCTGCTCTTGAACTGGCAGACGGTCAACTCTAATTGGTTTTCCCCTCATCCCTTCGCTACACCCGAAACTTGGTCCCCTTGTCACAACCGCTCGCATTCTGTGTCGCAAGGTAATCGAACTCTAACTAACGCGTACACAAGCCAATACCCATAACCTTTGTGCACCGCTCTGGACTGTGTTCGAAATCTCTAAATTTTCCTTTCCGTCTGGACAACTGCTTCAAACTAGGCATATCAATATCAAAATACTGAATATCAGGCAACAAAATTTTCAGGCATCGTTATCTAAAAATTACAATAAAAGCTAATTACTTGTCACCAGTTTTGCAACATCTCATGCACAGTCAATACGGCAGTTCAATATGGAGTTTTTGGCTAAAGGGAAAACGGAGTAATGCAAGTAAGATGTAAGTTTAAATATGTCAGCAAAACAAAAACATTTTGTAGCCATTTTTTTGCTTTATGTTGTTCTACAGAGTATTTTCATTTTAAATTAGTGGATATATATAGATTCTCATCAGGAAAATTTGCCAATATATCAATGCTGTAGCCAGACTCGCCATGGTCTGCCAGCAATTTGATTTAGGTTATGACAGTCACCTGGAAAGTTTTTGGAGTGTTATTTGGTTTTTGATAGGTTGTGGATTTTATGACTGGTTTGAATCAGTTGATAACCTGGGGGTAAACTTGTGCAGGTTACTCTCGCTGCATGTGGGTTTTATTGTGATTTGTTCCAGACAATGCTTAAGCAGGTAAACCGTACCACAAATCCAGTTAATAATACTGCACCAGCGGCACTCCTACCGGCGCAGGTTGAGAAGTTATGTTTGTCTCACTGTGTATAGCATGTTGTGGGTTTGGCATGAGGTAAGTAGGAGGGAACTCGTGTGTTGAAGCTGTGGCTATTTTTAACTGCAGCTCCCTGCCAGCACAAAGCTAGATGGAAGCCAGCATGCTCTGCCTCTACCTTAGCCTCCGCCTCTTAGCCCTGTCTAAGAGGCATGCATACAAAAAGCACTCATACAAATGCACATATATCACCTACTCTCCAACTACCATCTCCTTTTTTCCTGCTCCTGTACTTAATCTGCTTGCTTGTTAGCAGCTTTTTCTTTTTTTCCTCATCACTCAGTATGCATCACCATAGATCTGTATGGTATGTAACTCCCTGTTCCACACAAATACACACCGAAGGCATGGGTGTATTAAAGCACTGAGAGAGGGTGTGAGGTGTGTGCCATGTTGTATTTACAGCTTTAGATCAACCGGTAAAGAAACTTCCACTTTGCATTTTATCCTCTTGAAAAACAAAGGCAAAGTCCCTCTGACCATGTTCCTGTCATTTATATCAAATTGAATTAAAACACTGGGTGTGAATCAGTATGTTGGAGTATTTATCTGCGCAATTTATTAAGTCAATCAATGTTCATTGATAAAGGGATACATCTTTCTATAAAGTCGAAGATTGAAAATGAAACTGAAACAGGACTGAGGAGAGGACCAATTCAATCTAAGCCTATGAATCATTACCATCTCTGTGGCTATGAAGTGGTCACGATTTATGAGTCCTGACTAGATTTCATAACCGTCATCAAACTTCCCATTTCCTCTCTCGGTGACATTCCTCTTTCCCTATTACTTTCTCTCCGAATACCGGGGAAATCGCCGTGGAGGAAAGTGTTTGCTTTTCTCTGGATAAAAATGGGTGCCTTAAAGACTAAATCTGTTCTAGTATTTGCCTCAAGTATTTGTAATACCTGACCAGAGTTCTGTGCATGTTTGCCAGGCTATTTCAAACACTGCTGCCAATAGACTGTGGGGGAGAGGTTTGAAGAAATGTATGGCGAATAAAGGTATCTCTTAGGCACAATTACTTCTTTCAGTCCATTGCCTGCACTCAACGTGTTCAATGCAACAACATGTCAGAGAGCACTGTGACAATGCCAAGACTGAGCCATTCATGTGCAGCATATATAGCAAGACTAACAATTTATGATCTGTCTTGATCTGTGAATTTCTATCTATCAGTCGTATTGATACCCGTGTGATAAATGTGTATGACGGTGATCAAACCCTAGCTTGTTTGGCTTTTCTGATCCCTGGGTCAGGATCCTATTGATAGCTGTCTTGGATTTGGTTTCTTGTTTCAGTGTGATGTCAGTTAAATTCACAGTGAAACATTATTTTGAAAGCCTTCATTTGTCGTATTACTTGCTGAAATAGGATGTTGGGGCATTGGGCCCGTTATTCAAAAGTGTAAACCCCATATGGTATCAGTTAGAGAGAGACATACAGTTTTATTTGATAAAAGGGGCAGATGGGGCAGCGCTGTTCAAAAACCTGTTTTTTATTGGTTTAAAATTTTATTTACACCTACTGGTTCAGTATGAGGTCACCGTTAAAGATGCCCAGGAAGTAAAACTAAAGCATTTTTTTTTTTGGTAAAATAGGTATATTATGAAAAGGAAAATTAGCTAACAAGGTGAAGAAGTCATTTGGTTGTGACTGTCCCAGCTGTGCCTGTGTCATGCTGTGTTGTGTTGGCACTTTGAACTTCTCATTTCAGTGTCAGGGAAATGATCAGATATCTGCCAGGGATGTAATAATTTATGTGTTATTTTTGTGAATAATACATTTGTATAATGGCTGGGGAGGTCAAGGTTGCATTCATTATCATTTCAGGGGAATGTTGTCGGGCTGTTGCAGGATCAGTGTATACAGATAATGCAATGGGAGATAATAAAAAACAATAGCAGCACATTACGGTGATCTGCATTCAAACTCAGTTACAATACTCATCCACACTCTTCAGTGCACATCCTCAGCATCCCTCTGACATGCACACACACTGACCCACACTAGGGTTTGCATTAAATACAACAGCACGCGATAAGGTGGAGAATATAAAACCTCCAAAAATCTGCACGAATAAGCTTTCTTCCAAATGTCATTCTTTTTAACTGCATTTCTCATTTCTATATTCATTTAAATTTTCCTTTTCTTGTTCACTTGGTACCAGCAAAGATGTGTTATGTTCTCAGAGGTGGCTTTATTATTTGCTATTCAAGAGCTCAACATAATTTTACAGCTCGGCATAAGTGCAGATGCAAAAAATTGAGTCAAAACAATACATAGCTTACACAGGGATTGCTGCGAGGTAATGTTGTTCCATTGATAGCTATCCTCCCAGGACACCATAGTTTGGGTAAATCGTCTTTGTGTGGCCATAGCCTATACAAATCAAAACCAGTATTCTTGCCCTGCAACCACTAAAAACTTAACTTTCCAAAGAGCACATGCATCGATCACGCTGTTTTTGGAATTATGCAGAATGAGGCGTAGAGCTGTTCACTCTTTCCTCTGCTCTCCCTCATATTGTAGTTTGGAGAGGTATTATCAAAACAAGGCCTAACAACCTCAGCCTGCTAAACTTGTGAATTATTCACTAGTGTATGGGCATGTATTTTTGTTCTTTGATACAGTCTGTCAAACACAGACCTTAGCTTCTGTGCTTTTCTGAGTTTTGAAAACTTGGGTATCGAATTCCTTTGGTGTAATTAGTACTGATTTGACTATAAGTGATTCTGGGAAAACATCATAGCTGTCTACCTTGGCTTATGTTAACGTAACACCCCAGCCCATTTCCTCCTAAAGGCATGTCAATTAGATAACTGAGTTTAACATTCTGATTATCATACTGAATTGTAAAATATGCATCTGTCTGTGCCTGCAGCCTCATCCTTAGATCTTCTGATTAACTCTGTGTGCCTTCTCACCAGCCAGGTGAGGAAGTATTGAAAAGATTAGCGCTGACCGAGATCCAAGATTAATCAATTACAAACGGTAACTTGGAATGTGAACCTAGTTTCCTCTTGAGCTCAATCACCTCCTTTCCTCCGCGAAAGTTATACTTCCTTAATTCACTATTTTAATAGAAATTTATAGATTTTTGTATGTCACATGATCCCATTTGCTCCTCAGATAGGGGTCATGTATGTGCATTGCTTCTCACTATTTCTGTAAATGTACATGGATTACTGTTCTATGCCCTTTGACTTCTGAAGAGCAGGCAGAATGGTTTGATTTCAAACTGAAAGCAAAGTATGGATTAGTTTCCCAGTAATTCAAATTATTATCAGTAATCAAGTTTATTTCACTGTAATGTCTTGTGGAGAGAACATAAGTGTTAATAGACAGTTTCATAACACTTAATAGACCTATACTGGACAAAAACATGAAAAAATATTAGAAATAACTACAAAAATAATAAGTAAAATAATGGCAGTATTAGCAGTAGCAGTAGTAGTAGTAGTATTACTTATTGCACTTATTATCAAAATTTAATGCCATTTGTGATACGTCCAGCTTCTTTATTGTATGACTTTGAAAGATTCTATAGTAAAATTAACTCAGCTAAAATATAACTCAGCTTTTAATTTATTAACAAATAACTTTTAACTCAATTAACTTGATTAAGCAGTTGATTTATCATGAGCCAGAAATAGGGTTCAGCATTAAAACTATCGGTCAAAGTAAGTTATTGATTGTTGTTACTGATATAGCAATTGTAGTCTTGAAGTCCAAGTTGGTATTGCATGCACTGCAGTGCAGTTTCTCTAGTTCAGGCATTACTTGTTAAGACATGTTTCTTTCTTTTCTTTTTTTTTTCTTTTTTTTACATTTCCGCCCTGGGAAGCTACAAAAAATGGTACTTCTCGGAAGTGCAAGTATGAAGCCAGATATTGGATGTTATAGTATAGGAGACAGTGTTCCTTTTTTTTTCCACACAGCTGAGAAACCTGTCCAACCAGTTCTGTCATCCTGAACAGTATCACTCTCTCCCTGTCCATCTATTTATTACACCTTACTGCATTCTCAATGCAAGTTTAGTATTTTGTACAAGGCTCCAGAGTGGAGGTTTTACTGAAATAGAGATAGGATGTCATCTTGGAAGTCAGACACAGAACAATTTTGCTGATAGTGACGAGCTGGCGAGGCGTAATGAAACGCTCCAGATTCTGAAAGGGGATATGACCCACAAATAGTCTGGTTACCTTGCAAAATGGTTTCCACCACTGTGTGCCATTCACCCATGAAAGCGTTGTCTCCCCTCCATGTGTCAATACACCCGCTGTTGACAGGTGAAATGAGTTGTGGTAGCTGCACCTTGTCAAGTCTGCTGTGATGGTTGGGACATCTGACTTAAATTCAAACCGTTAGCAGAAGAAGGCTCTTTTCCCTGGATGAATGATACTTTTACAGTCAGTATGCATCCCGTCAAAGGGATATTATGCGCAGAAGCATCCTGGGTAGAACTGACAATTGTTCACCTCCAGGGAGAAGGCAGACAAGGAGCAGAGATAGTGCTTAAAAAGATGAGAATGGCAGAAAAGGGGCAGCAATTACGCTTGTGTGTGTGTGTGTGTGTGTGTTTTCATTTATGCACATGCTCACTTATGGAGGATAACGAATTAAGAGCAGATCAAGCATAAAGGGCAGCAATACCGGGGCATGGCTGTGGGTCTGAGGACTTAAAAGCACTAAACTGAGCAAGAAGAGCTCATATGGCTCCAGGAGGACGGGAAGGAATGCAGGCTGGACTGGTGGGCATTATAATAGAAAATGGCTGGTGTGTTTGAAAAACTGGAAACTCTCAAGTGTCGAAAGGCTGGCTGTTGAAGTGCAGCAGCAAACCACAAACACAAATCCTAAAAATGAAATTCATTAGAAAGGGGAGGCTTCCAGTAGCTACCGTTAGCGGCCAGTCATTTCGCCACCTGCCAGCGACTCCACCCCCCGCTCCATCACGAAGCTGTCAGGGCTGAGGCAGCACTACCTCCCCGTGAGAGATCCTACACCAGAGAAACACCAAGAAATCAAGAGAAAATTCAGCCATACTATGAGCCAATATCACCACCACTGTGAGCTCAATGCCACTCCTTCATTCTCTGCTCTATGCTCTTGAAAGGGAGCCCAGAAGATATGCCCAGTTGAGTGCCCAGTGGAGTCTCACAGTAGTGGTCAGGCCACAAGGTCAGGTCACAAGGTACATCCTGGTGGATCAGTGGCCAGGAAAATACAATATCCAAGAGGTCACTGAACCCGTGACCGCTGCACCAGGCCCTGAGGAAGGTGGCATCCCCCCTGAGGGTAGTGATGATGAAGAAGAAGATTAAAGTAAATTATTTATCATTATCCTGCTGCTAAGACATAATACTTACAGTAATGAGATGTTTCATACATGCTTTATGCAATGAAATGTACAAGCAGTTAAAGTTTAGGTTTGTTGAAGTGGGGTGGTATGAGGTACTTATCCATAATCAGTGTCTTATCTGCAGAAGATGCTGGTCGGTGTACGCTGTATTTATAATCTTTTCATCGCTTTACATTGCCGCCAGACAGCCTTTTCCTTTGGCACTGCATTTTCTCATCTGTAGAACTTCTGTATTCTTACATAAGTTCACCTGTGCCACGCACTATATTACAGAGGCAGCTCAGGGTTACTCTCCCACATCGAGGAAGTTCTCACAAGAGTGCATGATCAGATGAGGCATCAGAGCATAGAGTGAACACTGGGTCGGTGGAGACAGAGATGTTTTTTTGGGGGGGTATGCATGAGGATGTAGAGAGTTCACCCATACCTTCCAATTGATGCACTGTTAGGCCAAGAGCAGGTGAAGGATGACATTCCATGACGATTCCATGACTCCCAATTTTTCAAAATCTTTTTTCTCAATTCTCTCCATTTTTTTTTCAGCGTGAAGACTGAAAGGCATTTCCTTGATGTACCCATCGGTTTTTCACGTGGTTCAAATGTACTGCCACTAGAGGGAGACAAATCGTACAGACCGAATTAATTGAAATTTCAAAATTGAGGCCTGTTTAGATTCAGTTGAAAAAAAAAATGTAACGAGCATGTAATTTGATGGTTGAGTCTAAATTACTCACTCATCAACAGTCTGTGATTGCCTAGCGCAGCAGTCTACCCAGCAGTCCATGTCTGCCACCTAGCCATCCATGCTAGCGACTTCTTAAAGGATAAAATGGAGCAACTGGTGGTCAGCAATCATGAAGTGTGTGAAAATCAACAGTAGCATCATGAGTGGCATTACTTTCTGTTTTCCTGGCTGTACAGTCTCTGTTATCAGTGGACACATCCTTCATTGATCCCTCATCCCACTGTGAACACTGTAATTGTCCATGTGGGCACAAATGACACCGGGCTGAGGCAATCAGTAAAACCTCATCATGACCTTGGGAGTCTAGCTGTGACAGTTGAGAGCCTGTGTAAAGTGTGTATCTTGTCTGGACCCATTCCTACTCTGAGGGAAGCATTGGTAATTTTAGCTGTCTTTTTAGTCTGCACCAGTGGTTGTCCAGCTTCTGTACTGCAACCACCTCTGGTCCTGCCAACCACTTTGACCCCTTCTGGTCCAGAAAAGATTTCTACAAAAGAAATGTGATTGAGGATATCTTTATATTATATGCTGAAGCATTATGTTTGGGACTTACCTGTCATTTATTGTGTTTGCCTTATACAAGTTAAAATGCAAATTTTGTGTATTTTAGTCTACAGTCCACTGTTACACCTACATATGACTGTTTTTTGATATTAGGCAGCTCAAGTATCCGTGTCTGCTGTCCATATAATTCTTTAGCTGCTTTTTTTTTTTTTTTTTTAATAAAGGATAGAAAACTAGTTTTAGGTGCTCACTGGCGCTACACACACAAAAGCTAAACAATGGGTCTTGTTATGTCCAGTTGTTAGTTGGTTAATGTTTTATGTAGTGATTTTGAGGTCACTGACCACAGTAATGTATTATTTTTTACACTATGTTCCCAGATCCTATCTGCTGTAATAAAAACTTGACTAGAAGAATCCTGTTCAAAACTGCTGGCTAGGGATAAGTGTAAATACAGTAAAATTGTTTTTTACGTTGGCGGTAACGACACCCGATTGCGCCAATTGGAGGTCGCTAAAATTAATGTTGAGACAGTGTGAGACATGAAAAGACAATGTCGGAATCTGTAGTTTTCTCTGGACCCCTGCCAAATCTGACCAGTGATGACATCTTTAGCCGCATGTCATCATTCAACTACTGGCTGTCTTGGTGGTGTCCAGCAAATGAGGTAGGCTTTACAGATAATTGGTGGACTTTCTGGGGACGACCTGGTCTAATTAGGAGAGATGGCATACATCCCATGGTGGATGGAGCAGCTCTCATATCTAGAAATTTGCCCGAGTTAATTAGTTGACCAAAACCATGACAACCCAAAGTTGAGACCAGGAGGCAGAGTTGCAGTCCGACATGCTTCTCTGTGCTTCCATTAGAATATTTACTCACCTAAAACCCCATAGAGGCTGTGTCTGCCCCCTGACTGCTTAAATCAATTAAATCAAAGGTAAACCTAAGAGAAGTTATATATAAAAACCTAATATAAATCAACACCATCATTGCAATACTACAACAAAAACAGGAGAATTAAATGTGGACTCCTAAAGCAACTACAATGAGTTTTTCACTAGTTATATAACAGTCTCAATTTAATATTGATGCCTCTGTATGACCTACTTAAGCAAACAAGACCATCAGTGAGAATATTGGCTATTTCTATGTAGATATTTTAGGCCTAAACTCAATCAAACTCAAAATTCTGTTCTTAGTCTTTCGCTCAACCTGGAAAACATTACAGCCTATTCTATTTGTTATAGTGTACTGCACTCCTAGCCTGTACTCTGAATTTTTATCTAAATTCTCAGTTTTAATCAAGTATAGTCCTTAGTGTAGATAAAGTAATTATAGTACGT
>OMKZ01018519.1:0-48094 GCA_900302535.1 Neoniphon sammara | reverse complement strand
TTCCCCTCCCCAGCCCCTTTCCCTCCCCTTCCCTCCCTCCCTTTCTCTCACAACTGTTTTTGCACGTCTGAATGACATGTCTGGAGGGACTGTAAAAGAAGATTGTGACAGAAGCCGATGAGTGTGTGAGCGGTTCATGACTGCTCTCTTGGACATTTCCCACAAACAGGCATGTTCGTCATGCACTTACCACTGATATTATTGCATAAAAACAGAGCTTTTTGACATGATGGCATGTACCCATGAGTCCTTTTAGAGTCTATATGTGGGTGAAATGCTTTCCCAAACTCCTCAATGTTGAGAGCTGCCATAAAAACTGCTAATAAAGTTGTCTGTAGATGTTGTGTGTAAAAAGATTTCACCAATTTTAACATTGCTTCAAAGGAGGATGAGTAATGGAAATGCATACGGACTGTGACTCACCACAAATGCTCAGTTGCTTGAATGGATGATGTGTTGTGTTTTTTTTTCAGCTCTGTAACCTCACATGCAAATGAAACTCAGACAACAATCCTTGATTTGAACATGCATTTGAAGGTTGTGCTGTATGTGTTAATGAGCGATATACCTTCACAGTGTATAAATAAGGCATAAGGCAAGACGTGTTCCTTATTGAAGTATCATATCATTAAATGTCAATTTGTCTATACCTTGACTAACAAGTTTAACAAATTTTGTGAAATCGTCATGTTGTAAAATGCAAAGGCTTAATCTGGGCAAAAAAAAGGTGGAAGAAATACAATTTCTTACCATGAAAGGATTGCGTGAAAGAGGCACGGCTAGAAACAGGAAGTAGATTGATGCTGAAATTGCAGTCTAAAGTAACGGTTTTGACGTTGGGATGGTAGACGAAGTGTTTCAGTTACCTGTGGAACTGGACAATATAACAATATTGATATTTCAATATGAGACTAGATATCGTCTGGGATTTTGGATGATATGACAGAAGTGTTTTCCTGGTTTTACAGGCTGCATTACAGTGAACTGATGCAGTTTTCTGAACTTATTATACTGTTGTAGCTGTTTGATTATTTGTCTCTACCTGCTTAGTCGTCATATCCACATTACCAATGATTGTTCATCAGAAATATATTGTGTGTAAATGTCTTATGAAAGCGCCAACAGTCACTCCTATAATATCATCACAATATCAATATCAAGGTTTACAGGTTTGCCTGTACCTAACCAAAACCTCAACTCTAACCATCACCAAAGTTGTTCTGTTTGCCTCAACTTAATTAAATAATATGATGACCAGGTAAAAATAGCATGTCCAGCTCTTGCCACTGTCATATAATCCAATTTGTCATGCAGTATTCACATAATGTGTTTACACAAAATGCAATCTGTGTTTCAAAGTTTGTGCTCATTTCACAAAAGTTTATGAGACACTGATGTGCTTTTTCACTGTAATTTTCTGTGGAGGCAAACTATCCTCACAGTTTTTATGAGAAATGCTTATAGAAGTAGGACTACATCTATCAGCCTAGAAACAAATGTTTGATGTATGGACCCCAAAATATAGATTGCACTTATTACCCAACCCGTTTCTCTATAAGATATTTCTCTCCATCTTTCTCTATTTCTATCCGCTTCTTCAGCCTCATTTTTGGCCTCATCGCTGGCGGCTGCTTTAGCTGTGAGGACATTGGACTTCGGCTTTGGGCCCCTCTAGACACAGAAATGTGCTTATGCAGAGAACTGCTCATGCTCCACTGGAGAATTTGGCAGTCTTTGCCAGCCAAGCCTCCTCATGGCAGATTTGTCTGCTCATTTATTGTGTCTAATTCCTTTTGCTGGCTAAGGAGCGGCCCAGGCTGCATTGAGACCCCCTGAAGGGCTTGACATCTTAGCAGGCTTCCCTCAAGACTTAGATGATAGTATTGTCATGTAAGGAGGCTACTTTTGCGCCATTGAGAGGAAAGCCCCTTTCACCGATTATCCTCTTTTTGTTATCTTCTGAATATGTAATGCCACGGCTGGATGGAGGTGAGGTAACATATCTGATTCAAACGAAATAACCGCTCGGTTTCATTCTCTGTCAAAAGCCATGTTGTTCGGCAATCACATTTGTATTCATACATTTGGAAGCACGCCATAAGAAGCTGTTGCAGCTTTTATCAAACACAGGGTCAATGGAGAGCATTTCCTTAATATGCTGTAGTGTTTGGAAAAAACACAAGCATTCAGAAGTAGATTCCATTCATATTTTTTCACGGATGTTTAAGTTTTGTCATGCAAGACCATCCTCTTACTGGCACAGAAGTATGAGTATATAGCAAGATTTCTCTCTCTCTCTCTCTCTCTTTCCCTATCTCTCTCTTTCTCTTTGTTTCTCACACAGTTTGATGTATAAAAACTCTGTTTTCTGTGTCTGACAGGACACTCTGGACACCCACTTAATTTGGCATTTCAAATTTTGGCATCTTTTGAGGATCTAGATTATTTTACTGCCAGAGCCATGTTTCTCTGTTATTTTATCATTATTTATGCTCAGGAATAAAACAGGCTATGAGACAAATAATGTGATAACTTGGCTGTAGTATTACGACACACTGGAGGATGCACCAGTATTGTGATGCCTGTTGTTTAGCAATACCCAAAATAGTTGCAAAATGTATTGTCCATCATGAGTGTAGAATAAGGCATCATAGATACAAAAATACATTATATGCTGTTGTGGATGGATGAAAGATTTTTTTCCCATTGTGGCTTAAAATGTTTTTGTTTACTGACCCCATGTGCTCCTGTTCTTCTGTCTGAGAGGCCGCCCACTAGCAGCCAGGTCGCCGACCATGGCTACTCGCCGTAGGAGCTATAAGACCATGCATCCATCACACTACTGGAGAGGAACACATACTACCTTGTGTCAAAAAAAAAAAAATCAAGTTATCCCTTTAATGTGGTGCAGCTTCTTGGTTGGGCTTTGGGTTTTTGTTTTAAAGCACTGTGGTTAGCCTGAAGGCCAAAACACTGCCCCACTGGCAAAGTAAAAACATGGCCAATGCATTGTATAACCACCAGTACTGCTCTCTCTATATATGTTGTTTTTCAGAGACGGAAGAGAAAATTTGAAATGTGTTTTCTGTTGTCAAAATAATTCGCAGAATAGCAGTGTGATACATCCTGGTGATAGCCTTGCATGCCTGTAATATTACAGCCATTTACATTCACCTGTCTTGAAGTAATGGTTAATCATATCCAGATGAGGATTACACTGCAGAAAATAGTCTCTGAATTCAAAAGGTCATGATGGTTGCTTGGAGAATTCCATTTAATTTAACAAAGATAACCTGTAAGCGAATGTAACCTTCCTAACCCTAGCCATACAGTCAGAAACCCAGCGATGGCACATTTATTTAGCAAAATCCCATAACTTTTCAGACATACAAGTGAAAGCTATGTATCTTTTGACATGAACTCCATTTCAGCCTCATCCTTGGGGTAGTTCTGCTGTAATTGAAACAGAGATAGTGTCCTGGAACCCGGCAACATCGCCTCATCCTCTATGTACAAATAGATTGTTAAATGGACAGCCAGCAAATGTTTTGAGTTGATTTCTGTCACCCCCCATCTGTCAGTGTGAACATCCGTCAGCAGACGTATTGATTTAGCAATACGGCTGAGATTGGCTGGGAGTTAGGGGGCGGTACATCAAACTACAAATCAAGAGTTCAACACTCAGGAACAGGTAGTGCTCCACTGAATCTTGGCTGAAAATGTGAGGCAAGAGACTGTTACCAGTATGACATATTGGTTGGGATGAATAGGTGCTGCATTTTGGATGTTTTTGAAGAACAGAAAGTTAGACTCTACCTTAGTTGGCCTTTTTTGCGTCAGCACAGTGGACGCAATACATTCCTTCCATATGTCCCTTCTACCTACAAATATGACACACATTAATGACATTTTTTTGGTCCCAATGATTGATGTTTCTGTTCATTCCAAAGGAGTGAAATATCGATTCAGTTCCGTTGGCGAACCGATTCGACTCGTTCACTTGTACCGATTGATTTGTGGATCAAACCGTCGCTAGAACGAAAGCCACGATGAATGCCTCTACAAAACAGACCTGAACACTTTTCTAAGGTTGCTTCCTGTTTGTCACGGCAGTGCAAGAAAATATGCTGTTGAATTATAACTCTTTGGCCTCATCTACTCTTGTCCTCATGGCTTTTAAATAAAAATGCCCTTTAATGGTCTTAATTGGGTGTGTTTGCCTTTGAACCCGGTTCGTGACTCTGCCGCGAGGAGCACTTGCCTTGGTATATTCAAATGAAAGTAGACCCCTACAAAGAGCAGACGCACACCCACACAAGCAGCCAAACTCATACACAAACACAAACACGCTCTCACACACATACACGCGTATTCACAGGTTGGCACACACACACACACACACACACACACGCAGCGCATACTCATCTGAGGGCTTTGACTTTAGCAGATTGTCAGCCTTTGCAGACAGCGACACGTCAACATCACAGGACTCCGCCTCGGTGACAGGCGTCTCCATGGCACCCCTCAGATCATTGTGGCGCCACAGCGGCAGCTCCTCACATTTCAATTCTCCCCTCTCTTCTTCCCCCACAGCTCGAACTCCGGGTTCTGGAAATATGGTTCAGAACAGAGCAAGACTCTGCCCACACACAGGGCAGAGTGCGCTCACACACATACAGCTGCATAGTGCTCACTTCTAAACTAGCAGAAAAGGGGGACGAAGCCATTCTGTGTCGGTGCTGTGTTAAAATGGGACACAGCCAGGTTGGTGTTATGGCTCACATCAATATGAGCACTTGTACATTATCTCATTAGGTCTCTCCTGAGAGCACAGCACATACGCCTGATTGGCAAAAACCAAAATGAGTATTTACTTTCTCATGTGCAGGGATGGGCGGTATTTTAATTAAATCTGTTTAATTACTTTTGTGAATTTTGGAATTTGTTTTGTGATGTAATTTGTATCAAGGTGCTTTTGGAAACAGGATTTTTTTGTATAGCAAACTCTGCCTTTTGCTCTGGTTCCCTCCCACTACAGGCCAAAGACATGTAAGAGACTCCTGTCCATAACTATGAATGTGAATATCTGTGATGAACTGGTGACAGAATTACACTGAAAAGAACAGACTTCTATCAAATACTTGAAAACAATTCTCAATGCAATACAATGCAATACAAAAAATCGATTTAGCTAAATTAAGTGTTTAAGAGTTGAATCTTTTTTTTTTTGTTTGAGTACATACTCAAAAGATCTATTCAGCTCACAAAACCTTAATACAAGCCACCACAATAGCAAATATTTACACAGCTTAGGCCAAGTCACTGAATTGCCTCATCTTGACCATGATAATGCATCCAAAATGGGTCTTTCTCTCTCTATAATAAAATGGTAAAGTAATATATATTTGCTGTTCAAAAGTACCCTTGACCTTGACTTAATCACATGACCTTGACCCTGAATGACCTTGAATGTTTAAAAAATATGCAATTTTTCAGATTTTGGCTGTTTATGCAAGCCAGCTAGGGGTTAATTAGGTCAAAAGTTGCTTTTCCTATATCAGGATTGAAAGAGGACCCCTTAGTGATCATTTTGGCCAAAAATGGTGATCTCTGCACTAATGGTGCAAGATGCTAAGGCTGGTGAAAACAAAGAGAAAGTAGAATGGTCTTCCTGGCATTAGCTGGAGATATTATGTGGCTAGCTAGCCAGCTAGCTAGCTTGTAGCCATGTCATTTGGATTAGTCAGAAAATGTGAGAGTCAAAAACAGCATTTTATAATGGGAACAGTTTGTTTTCCACTAGCTGACCTTTATCAAACTAAAGCTTTCACTGCAAAAATTTGTGTCAGTTGAAAAACAAAGAAACACATTTAGCTAAAGGCAGCCTACTTCTGCGATAAGGTAATAGCTAACACCACGTGACATTGGTTTGCTCTTCATGCATGCACCATACACTTTGAGCTAGTGCCTATTCATAATGTCATTCCTTATGAACTCTAGAAGAAATTTCTGAAAGGAAAACATTATGTTGAAGTTTGAGCTTTAAATATTAATCTTATGTCAGCCAACTTTCTCAAATAATATTATTCCAAATGTTAATTTGGAAGTTAAAGAAATTAAGTCAAAAGAGTGTAATTAACAGTTTCTTCATTATAGTTTTGTATTTTGAAAATACAAATTTAATATATTTAAATGAAATGCATTTCTTGATACCAGTATTTTATAAATTTGCTAATACACTTGATGTATTATGCGGTTTATCATTTCAAGGCATCCGGCTGCATAGTGTTCTCACACTGAAAGCTGATATAACAGTTCAGAAGCTGGCAGTAGGGATCACACACTTAAGATTATCTCTCTCCCATATGAGGTGATTATATGATGTAAGATGATAAGAATAAGAAATACCACAGAAGGATGGACTTTTTCTACATCATTTGGATGAAACAAGGCAGGCAGACTTTTAGAACAGCTTTTCAGGGCAAAAATAATGTCTTTTATTTTTCTACCAGTTGCAAAGCTGAAAACAAGTGCAACCCTTCATTATTTAGAAATATGATAAATTGGAGGATAAGGCACCAAGTACTGTAGGTTAAACACGGTGGTATTCTATTCATGTAGCTATAAGACTTGTTCGCAAAAATGAAAAAAAAACAAAGTGTATCCTCACAAAGAGTTATCAAATTGTTACACTCATACTAACAAAACAAGAAAAAATCCAGAGCAAAGAAAACAATAACAGTGCATGCTGGGATTTATTTTCATTGTGATGCAGTAAACACATGCTTCCACACCCTGCCCTCTGGAGATTTAAAAAAACATGTTATTGATTTTCCTGTTGCTCTTCCATGCAGTATGACGGTGACAGTTACTGAGGGAACTGATGAGTGAACGCCATTGACATGGCCAACTGTGTCGCAGGGAAATGAACCAAACAAGAAAGCTGGGGAGCACCAGTTTAAAATCCCTGGAGGATCACCATTCAAATGTTATGACCTTGAACGGGCCACTGCATTCGTGTCTGTCTGCCTTGATGAACAGCCTCCTTTCATCATGAACTTGTTTGGTGCAATCGTTTCTTCAAAGGAGCGTGCTCTGTTGAGGTCCAGTGAATGTTTATATTTGTTTATATTTGTGAATGTTTATATTTGGCATGATAATGTCATTACTATGCACTGTACTGTAGATGATAGATCCCTCAACAACAAACAAACATGGATATACTCTAGTGGCTCGTGTGGATGGTTGTGTTTTCGTCCACTCAGCTCATTCACAATGCCTCCAGCGTTTTCCAAAGCAGACTTTTTCATTTGTACACTTTGAACTGAGAAACAAATAATGATGTCAAACCAGGAGGCCACAATTTTTATGCACTCTGCCCACAAAGTGCGTTTCGTGTGTGTACTGAACTTGGTTTTAAAGAATACCCAGACCCAAATTTTTGTAAAGTCTGTCAAAATCAAAAGTGAAAATATCCTGCTTGTTGGGACTGAAATAACTGCGGCTCTTACTAGCGCTGCAACAATATGTTAGCAAAGGTTTTCATAGCTAATATTGCTGCAGTGCTCACTCGCTAAAAACTCTGGAGGCTTGTAGTCGTAGAACTGATGTGAGAAAGTCCACGATATCACTAGCTAAAGCTCCATTATGAATTGAAGCACTTTGCTGGTCTTCGCCTACTCTCATATAAATGATCGGTAAAACAATCCTCTGTAAAGTGGTGTATTTATATGCAAGAACAACACAAAATCAGCTGCTGTACTGGTGAGCTAACAGTTGTTATTAATGCAGTTTGTTGAACCAAGGGCAGGATAGCAGGTGGAGGTGGAGGCTGTCAGTCAGATGGGGGCAGGAGGAATAAAAACTTATGTGTTGTTCCAATTAGATCGCTGCTTGAAAGTAGCTTTTAATCCCCAGCAAAACCAATCGTTTGACTTAGGAGAAATCAACTGATAGGCGCCTCTTTGCATAGAAAGGACTTCAGATTCTTGCAGTTTCACCCAGTGATGACAGGAAAATTCTGATGAGAAAATACATCATATTTTATTTTCCTAACCCTTTAAACATAAATTTATCTGCAATATCCGTGAATTAGGGTAGATATCAGGATGACATTGTTGGATAAACAGTAACTTTTGATGTGTTTTGGATACTAAAAATAGGAATCAATGTTGCTGAAAATTTGAGACCATGTCATCAACTTTGTACTAGCTGCTTTCCCTCTGTATGCATGTGTGTGTCTGTTTGTGTGTGTGTGCATGCAGGGGCAACCTTGTGTGTTCATCCTGTTAGCTCAGAGATCTACTTGATTGCCTTTGTTTTTATTTGTGTGTAAGAGCTTATGTGTGTGTGTTTGTGCGTGTGTGTGGGTTTACCCTGCTCATAATGTCACAGAACTGTCCCTAGGAGTAATTAAGAGCTTACCCCATGATCCTCCGGGGCGACAGAGGGGATTGGCTTCACTCAATACCTCCAGGCCTCCTTCACCAGACTAGCAAACAGGGAGCCAAAACAGTCTGCGCTGTGCAAGAGAGCCAATCAATGTTTTCATAATCTTCTCCCTTAATCACACTCACGATAGTCTGTTATGAATGAGACTAGTGAAATGCAACGGAGGGCAGCTGAATGGGAGTGTGGATCTATTCGAGCACTGAGGCGTGGCGGTGCGCAACAAGTGAAAGGAAATTGAGGATGAAAATCAAGGAAATGAGAGTGAGAATGAATGAGCGGTTGTTGTGGCTGTTGTTTGAACAGCAGGAGCTGGCGGTTATTTGGAAGTTAAAGTACCTATACTTTCAGGAGAAATGGTGTCTGCTGATGACTCGCTGTCTCATGCGTGCAATACTTTACTCAATGGGAGTCTGAAGTGAAGGTCGCTGGATTGTTGGTCAAGGTTGTCAGTACTGAAGGTCACAAATGTGGTGAAGGATTGATGGATTTTTCACTTGCAGCTGTTCACCACCTTTCACTTTTAAGAAATTGGCCCTGATGTGTGATATGAAGTGCTGGGCACAGACATGTTTAAAATAAACTTGTTGCAACATTGAGTTTAACAGTGCACACATGTAACATACATGCTCCTGCACATATAGTCATTCCCTTTTCACAGACAGACACGCAGACATGCACACTCTGCCCTGAGCTCACACCAATTTGAAACAGGCAAGGTTATTCATAAAAAGATAGATGTTGCTTTTTCCTTCTGCTGTCATTTCGCAATCCATCTTAATGCAGTGCATGATAATACTCGGCTGTTGAGTTTTTCCTGCTCTGGGCTCCACACCAATGCAGCCAGTCCGACGGTTACACAAGGCTGATGATTAAGACAAATGACTCTTCAGAGGTGGTGTACTGTACATCCCCATGGCCAGAAAGGTAACAAGAGGCCATAATATTTTATACGCACAGGAAGCTGTGCCGATCAGGTGCTATATGGGAGATCATCAGGTGAGAACAAAATTGATTTTTAGACATCAAACATCTTAATGCTAGTTAATGGAGTAAGCCTGGTGAATCCTCTCACTGGATGATGGGGGTTCATTATCAGTTTAGATAGGCTACATGTATCATTAAGAACAAGACTAGGTGAACCAAGTGCATTTTGGCTGTAAGTAGCTTCCTGCAATTTAAACGAAAATTTAGTGTTTGCTAGCTAACCCTCTCTTTGGCTAACTATTACCACCAGACAACAACACGAGAGAGATGCTGCATTTAAGTGTTGTCGGAAATATAGAAATTACTTGTAGAATGGACATGACTGACAAGAAAATGGTACATATGAATGAGGAAGTCTGATTCTTTGGTTGTGCTTTAAAATCGAAACCTTACAATCATGTTTATAATAATCCATGTTATACAGAAGAATTTAAATAAAAGTTTTACATTAATCAGCGTTGAGTACTGTTATGAGGCTTACTCTGTGTGGTTTAAATATTTAGGGCTTTACAGTTTCGCTTGGTTTAAAACCGTTGCTAGAAAAGTGATCAAATGTTATAAGTTACTTTGATGAAGTAACAAAGTAGTTGCATATTACATTTTTAAAAGGGAAGCAAGTAATATGTAACCGATTACATTTCTAAAGTAACCTTCCCAGCACTAAAGACATTAATGGAAATGTCACACACAGCATGTTAAACATACTGCAGCATGGGGATGTGACTTGTGTATGGTGAAGCATTACAATGTTCCTCCCTTGATGCCAAATCAATACTTTCACAAGTCCAACAGAACATGCCTTGACCTCGACGTCCCCTTAATTGAATGTGATGCAGTACCTGCTGAAATTGCATGTTGTTTAATTGTGCTGGGTTCTTGGCAGCTTGACATGCGGAAATGAAAATGCTGATCCGTCGCACAGTATGACACACGTCTGCACAGAGCGTTGAATGATGGCTTTGCCTCTCATTTCTATGCACTTTGACAAGGACAGATGCAGGAAGTCAAGGAGCGTCTGTATATTTATTCTGATTGTATTGTGGTGTTCAAATCTACCTGAAGAAAGCTCCTATTTGACCACAGAGAATTTCCTTGAACATATACAAGCACATACTGTTTCCAAGTACATACTCCAGACACTGAAATACTTGTTCTATATTTGTCCAGCAATTAAAAACACTCTACTTAGGAATAAGCTGGCATTGAAAATGAATGAATGAATGAATTAAAAAGGTGATTTACATACTGTACTGTAGGTACTCATAATCTTGCCAGCACCAAATTCCGACAAGTGGAAAGTGTCATTTTTCAAAATGCTATGCTTTGTGAACACTCAGAGCTTACAGTATTCACAGATAGCAGGAGAAGAGCAGGCAATTGTGCTGATGCTGTACTTAGAGATGGACATTTTTTTCCGGCCTCTCTGCTAATGAGTGACACATTAGTGGAGGCTTGTAAAACTCGTTTTAGTCTTCATAGGGAGACGTGTGCTTATGACTGTCTAGGTATCCTTCGGTGCAGATGTGCATGTTGCTGGGGGACAGGAGGATTTTCGGAATTATTCTGTCTGACTGTCATGTTCACCGTTGCAGAAACACAGAATTAAATACGCTCAAATGGAGGTAAGTCAATAATGGACTGCTCCCCAAGAGCAAAATTGCAAAACACTGACATGGGTAATTGTTCCACACAACTAATTGTTAAGACAGCATTAGCATGAATAGTGGGAACTCTGGATTAAGATGCACAGTTTTTAACGATGTTTTTGAACTACCCGGATGTTAGGACTGGGTGATATATTGATATTGTGATAGACAGACTGACTGACTGACTGACTGACTTGCTTACTTACTTACTTTATTGATTCCGAATGGGAAAATTCTTGATATGAGACATGACTAGATATCATTGTTTTTAATATAATATTTTGATATGACATCAGTGTTTTCCGTGGTTCTAAAGGCTGCATTACAGTCATATCTATATCAATCATATCCACATTACTAATGATTGTTTTTCATAAGTCTACTGTGTGTAAATATCTAATGAAAGCACTAATAGTCATCCCTACTGTATTGTCACAATATCAATATCGAGGTATTCTGTCATGATATTTTATTTTGTCCATATTGCCCAGCCCTACTTAATGAGGTTTTTAGAATTTGGCTGTCATAGCACCTTCTTAAATAGGCACTTTGCTGATGATCATTGTTAAAATGGATCATGTGGATATGAGCACGAGTTATGATGAGCGTTTTCACCCTCTCTTGCCTTTGCAGCTCACCTTATCAGAGCCCCTAATGGCTATGACTCTAACCCTCCTAATGTCTCTTTGACTGAGCGGGCCGTCATCCGCCCTCTATCCTCATCTCATTTGTCTTTTTCACTTATTTACAATCTCCACCCGTACATGTCAGGTCATCAGCCTGTTTGTCCTCCACCCCTATTGTTAGGCTGAGATGAGTCCAGCAGCCCACTGTGGCGCAGGATAAATGCAATCCCATTTGGGATTTAACAGGAGGAGTGAATGGAGATTGGAGGGCAGCTGTTCCTGTATACTTCCATCTCTTTAAGCAAAAATACGTACATTTTCAATGTGTTGGTTTTACTTGGCTTAAAAAGCTATCACTAATGGATTGGTTGCAATCCGTGTTTAGATTACATTATCATACAGTGAAAAACCTTTGTAAATAAGGCATCTGTGTGAATGTTGTAAAATACATTTTGTGCTTCTGATTATCCATCGTGTAGCTACAAAGTGCTTTGCGATACCTCAGGGAAGGGATTGTAGAATTAAGTTTATTCTATACCTGCTGTCTTGTGTAACCACTCTTGAAAAATACAGTGGATTGACAAAAGATGTAGCGGAGGTTTAGTTCGCCAAGGGCAGCAACCTTTATTTTGAAACATAAAATATAAAATACGCCTTTCCTTTTGAGGAGGGTAAATAACCCCTCGGTTGCCAGTGTGAGCAGTGACTTGTCTTTTTCTTGAAGTTCATGAAACATAGTAGCTATAGAGTGTGCTACTGCTGTATAGAAAACATGCAGTGAAGTTATCTATCCATGATGTTATGTAACTTTAACTTGATACTTGGCATTAGTCTTCAAATGGGGGCTTTGTCATTAAGCTGCTCCATCAGGCTGTTTTCGTACCAAATAGTAACAGTCAACCTTTTGCTCTTCCATGAAACAGATATCCTCTTTTTTTTGTCACTGCATCCTTTATCATGAATCAACTCACAAACCAGTCAAAACCAAGTTCACTTTTTGGTCATTTACTACATATATCAGTGACTCATGGTGAAGTATGAGGAAATTGACCCTTAGGGGTTCTTGCTCAATGTCAAGGTCACTGGCAGAGCTGTCAGACCTCCAAGGAAAAATCCATTACTGAAGAAAGGGAAAATGTGTGATATTTGTCATTCTCAAATAAACACCAACTCTTTCCTCCCAATTGATTAGGAGTACCCCCTTGGGGTGTTGGATCTGAATATAGTAAACTCAATAGCCTTCTGTTCTGAGGAGAACCATGCAGTGGGCTTCAACGTTCATTTGCTTCACTCTGGCAGAAGCTTTTAAGGCATATGGACTTTGATCCTACAAAGTCTCAGATACAGGTTTCTATCAGTATGTGGTATTGAAGATCATGACCAAATCATTATTTATTCTCCTCACTTGGTGTATCTATTCCATTCATGCATCTACTCCATCCATGTCCACTACTGTAGCTATTAATGGAATATGTGTTGATGTAGAAATGACCTGAACCTCCATACATTTTCAGTTTTATCTACAGGAGAAAGACAATAGGAAAGAGAGCAGATCACATGATAGCAGGAACTTATGCCCATTTTAACAAGTCAAGTCATTTTTTTTATTGAGTCCTTAAATGTTTTTCTTGAAATAAATGAGAAAAAAATCCTAATATTTGTAATAACATTAAAAATCAAATCAGCTTGCTTCAACATTTTTTTTTAAATCAAGTAACATTATTTTGAAAGTGATATTGTCATTTACTGCTTTGTAGAGAAGTATTCACCCGTTTTTAATTGTTTAAAGATAATAAGCTTCTCAGACTAGATCAAATGGCTTGATATCAAGATCATTTGCAATAGTGAAAATACTGATAAAAAGAAATAATGTTAGATGTAATGATAGAGATATATAAAGTCAAAAACTCCACTGGTTAAGTTAAAGAATATCCCAGAAGTCTAAAAGATTTAGTGAATAGTCCATGACCCTTTTTATAACGGGCCTATTGTGTAATGAGATGAAATGATTGTAAAAGAGAGACATTTAAAACTGGGTTACACTGACAATTCCCTCTGAGGACGGCTTTGACAAACATTCAAAATTTAATCTGTTTATATTTAGCTGCTTCATGATTGAATAATGCACCCCTTTTACATGCAAAAACAACTGCAGGCTGTCAGCAATGATGAAAAATGAATACATTCAACTTAGTTCCACAAAAAAGTTCTCTTCTGCGTCTCTCTCTTACAAACTCTGCCAACCAAATCCATCATTAACAACATTAAATCCATAAGACATCAACCAACCTGGGAGAGAACGAATGGAAAAGCCAGCGGAATAGCTTACGATTAATTCCATCACTGGCTAAATCCGTTTGTAAAGATTTATGGATTTGTAATTAGCATAAACATGAAGGAGATCGATAACAATGACATTATCTCTGCTGAACTAATCGGTTTATTCACACATCAAAACAACACAGAGCAAATCTTTTGTTTGAAGACTTATCATGTCTACTGTATTTTGGTGTTAAGACACTTTGACAACAAAGTGCGACAACGGCGAGAGCCCACACAGATTTGTGATGCCTGCAAAACTCTGCGTTATACGTGCAGATATTAGGCTAATCTCATGTGGCATCATGACATTGGCTGATCCTGCTGTCAGCTGCATTTGGAAATGAGGGACGAAGCTCATAGCTCCTGCACGCCCACACAGTTATAAGACCATTTGTTCCACTTTGAAAATGTGTCTGAAACCGTATAAACCACAGCCACCTTGCCGAGAACTCTGCAAGGGGAATTTATCCTCAAGGCAAACTGCCCCTACAGACCACTAAGCAGATCCGGTGAGCTGAATTAAATCTTTCCATGTTTCAGCTAGTTGAAGTACTGAGGAGTCGCTGTGCTGTCATGTAGAGAGGACCACTGTGCAGCGACCGCTTCAGAGGGAAATTTCTGCACCACCTCTTGATTGACACGGTGTCATCTCGTTGTCAAGCGGAGGAGTGGAACTCAAGGGTCGGATTCCCCAACGGCTCGCAGCCTGCGGAGAATTGCCAGGGCGCCAGCAGGCACTTGTGTTTTTAATAGAAACCCTGGTCAAAAAAAGATCTGTCACTTCTTCATTCACTATCCGGGTGACTTCTGGAGGCCATTAGGACTAACTTTTCCCTCCCTTAACCTGCTTCCCCGAAACTTTCCAAGGCACTGTACTGACAGCAGTCAGAGCACCTGCTTTACAGGAAGATTCCATTTTCAGAAAGCCATTAATTGAATGGGATGACTTGCAAATGTTATGCAAGAGCATCTGTCCACATTTACATATCACAGTGTGCATATGTGTAGATGTTTGTGTGTGTGCATACGTGTGTGTCCGCATGGCCATGTACCACACAGACAGTAATAGGGGCCAAATATATTTTATACACTTATGGCATGTTGAGTAATTCATAAGCTTCCCATGCTGAAGCTGTTTCACCTTGTTTTGATACATTTTATAGATAATATGAGGAAGACCATGAGGGAGAGATATATTTATGTGTGTGTGTGTGTGCGTGTGTGTTAAAGTGGGAGGGAGGTGGGACATAAATGAAAGAGTCTGTGCACTGTATGTGTAGCTATGAGTGCATCAGAGAGAGACAAAGCGAGAGAGAGAGGCTGAGTGAGTGAAAATAATAGAAAATGAGACCCTTGATCGTGAAGTACAGTGTGCAGTTATTTCATCCTCAAGTGAGAGCCACTCCATCTCTTCCTCCGCTGCATACGAGTCTATTTCAATACAGAATGTCTGCAATTAGGTCTTGGCCATGAATAATGCTCCAGTTATTAGCGCAACATAGCTGACATTGTGTGAGGAAGAAATGTAATCAGTTAGCGAGTTTGACAGAGAGCTAAAGGAAATAATATCTTGGTGTGATGGAGGTTCGTATATGACTATTCAGATGTTTTCTATGCATTTACACCGGAGCCACTGGGAGTCAGGTATTGCCCCCGAGCATCAGCCATCAAATGAGCGCTTCCTTTGAAGTCAGTTAACCCTGCTATGCTGTCTGCGCTGCATTGCATCTGACAGCAGCAACAAAGTAAATTAGAACACCACCAGCCCATATAATAGCCAAGTGTAATATACATCTATATTTTCAACTAGCTAAATGTTGTATATTCTCTTGATCCAGTTATGTTGATTTACATGGGATGCATTAAAAACATATTTATTACACATCATAGATCAGGAACAGCCAACATAATCAGGGCAGTAGAAAATATAATTAAATATAAATGTTGTACATCAGAGCGCAATGGAGTTGGCTGCTGTGTGTGTAGATGTGTTTCCTCTGGTAGAACTTTTTTGTTAATCCCCAAATTCACTAAAAAAATTATAATGTTCTGTTCGAATCACAGGCAGTTCAATATTACGTACCCTGTTGCCACGCATTGTAAGAACTGAAGTAACTGTTATGTGCATTTTACTTGTTAGAAATTAAATACCACTTGTTTTGTCCTTGTAGATTCACTTTTCATACACTGGAGTGGCAAAAATCTTGTCAGTCTGCAAAGTGACCTCCTGCAAGTGGAATTCATCTATTTCCGATCAATCTCCAGCTATTTCCCTACATGAAATTCTCATCTTGACTTGTTTTCGTGCTCTAGGTAGTGGTTGGACAGCAGGGCTCACAGAGGAGATAGCAAGCTGTGGCGACTTGCCATGGACTCGCCTGTGTTTGCTGACTCAGGAGAGGACATTAGCATACAGCTGCCATTAACCAGGCTGCAGCTGCTGCTGCTGCCTTCTTTAGTTTGCTAAAAGGAAGAGATAGTATGTTGGGCTAACTCTCACGGGTGAGACGGGGAGACAAACGAGTCATAAGCCATGTGCTCACGGTCTTCAGAGACCTTTACTAATGGCCTCTCCATGTCCTGGTGACTGATACTGCGATGTTATTATGAAACACCATTCCCAAGGCTGAGGGATGATCTCTTGTACGTATGACATGATCTATGGCACAAAGAAAATGTGATTCTTGTTATGTAAATTTGGTAAAGCCTTCTGATGTGTGCACACATACGCACACACTATATATATATTTATATAAATATATATATATATATAAATCTCACCAATTTTAATAAGTGTTTAATACAGTTTGGTCTTTGCAGATGCAGCTTTCTTTAACGCTGCCCTTGAATTGATTACTTCTTGTTCCCGATCCACCCTGAACGCACCATCCTTTCATGTCTAGTTGAAGCTGAATCACATTCTGTCAGGGCTGAGGTGGTGTTGCAGGCAGATTGCTTATCCGTCAGGATCACGGCGGACACAAACAGGTTGCTGATGCTGCTGCTTAAACCTGTCTCAGTCAGGCCGCGATCATCAAATCTGTCCCTGTCTCCCATGATATATTGACAGCATTGCATTTGTCTCCCCCTCTCCTGCAAGCTGAATTCCTGGCCAATCGTGTGCCCGGTTGTCGGGCCATCATAAAGAATGTATGACAGGACCTTAGAGCGGTGAGGGATGGCTTCTGTGAAGCCAGAAGGGCCGTTGAAGATGGAATGACGCAGGTGTGGCGGCAGATGGCAGCTTGACTTACAGCCTTGATTTCTTCCACAACTACCTTGAAATCTCAGAGTTTGGATGGCATTTGAGAAGTTATTGAAATGGAGACGGAATGAGTGGAAAATTTGCAGTTTGGTTGTTATCGTTGATGGAAGAACAACAATCAAGTTCAGTTTTATGCGTCCAGACATTTTTGCATGGTAAATGTTGCCAGTTGAATCCCAATGTTTGAGCCAGTCAAGACTTAAACCTTATCACTTTTTACCAACTGTAAGTTGAACATATTTTTTTATTTGTTATTGTTTTATTCATGGCCACCAGAGGCCGAGAGAAGTAACACCTTTCCCATTTAACAAGGGAGTAGCATTCCCAGAAACTGTTGATTGGTCATGGATGGAAAACCACATGCTACAAGTTCTCCTCACAAATTGTCATCTCAGGAGATGGTTTCCAGCCGGGATCAATCCAATCGCCAGGCTGGTGAAGTCAAAACTAATTAAGATTGCCCTGGTGGCACAATGGTACCAATCTTTGCTGGGTGGGCCTAGTGTCAGCGTTGGTTACCCCTAGGTTATTTTTCTTCCATTGTTTGAGGCTTAGAGACTCCTCCAGAGGGATCCCTGTAACCAAGACACTATATTCTGGCTAAGGTTTGGAACAATCACACTGTCCCTCTCTCCTTTTTTGTAAAGGCCCCTCTTCAATTAATCTGAGAGCTAGATCTTTTTATGCTCTCCTGTACAGACCTCATCAAAAAGAGACTTTTTCAAAGAAACTCATAAACAGCTGGCTTTCGCTGTTGAAAGCGAACAAAGAGGGATTATTTCATATAGAGCAACCTGGAAGGGAGAAGATGTGGCTCGATGACTCTGTTTATGTCCAAATAATGTAGGAGTGTAGTCAAGTCTTGCAGAAAATTCAGTACAATGTGTATATAAAGGCAAGAAAGCAATAAATGCTCGGGCATTTATAAAAAGATACTGTGCAGGGAGGATCTTTTTTTTTTTTAACGAGCTCAATTCAGGTTGTCTAGCAGTAGTGAATCAACTCACAATCAATTCAATTCCTATGCAAAAATTTAGATATGTATACAGTTTATAAATATTGGCAGCTCCAGCCAGCACTGAAGTCATTGCAAAGATAACTAACAACTGCGTTTGTCCTAATGTCAGATTCAGAGTGTTATTCAATGCTTTTGTTTCTTTAGAGAGAGCTGACAAAAAAAAGCTTGCTCAGTGTTTGCGTGTTGGCTTGATGAGAACAGTACAGACCACAGTCCAACCGTTTTGTTTGTGGATCAATCCAAATCATTAAACTCAATGAACAACTGATATGTGAATCAACTCATTACTATAAGGAGAGTGGGAAGAGTGACGTGAATTTTAAAGTTGTAGTACGGACTTTTCACACAAACAAATATTCATTACGTTCTATCTAATCCCAAACAAGTTCACACAATAAAGATTAAACCTGTCACCCACCAATAAAAATGTGGTGACATTCCTGCACTGGTGCACAGTTGACCTATAGTGATACGTTTTAAGTCAAACACACTTAGCAATTTCTACTCGAATTGTGTCAGTGAAAATAAAGCATGGCTAATTACTTGATCTGATGATTCCATGACTCTCTCATTGTTTTTTTTTCTCTTTTTCTTTGCAAATGAAGATTGAAAGACATTCCCCTGCATGACCCGGATGCGCACTTTTCAAGCAACATTTATTTTACTGCCACAAGAGGGCGACAAATCATATAGAACTGGAAAGTTCCGTGCTGCAGCTTTAAATAATAAGATGCCTCTTTCATCCTCATAGGAATAGTTTCTTTTTGTTTTCCCCTCTGCACAAAGAGACCACAGCAAGGCTCATCTTCCAAAATGAAATGAGCACACTGTCTTAAAATGCATGAAAGGTGAGAGAAATACATTTGCCCACCATGAAAGGATTTTGTGAAAGAGACTCAACTAGAAACAGGTGGTGCTCTGACATTACACTTGCGCGTATATACGTTTGCCTTCACCACCTGCGTTCAATTCCCAGCTCATACTAAGCCAAGTTGATGCTTCAACCCAGGTGCTCCAATCAAAGGGCAGCCTACCCTACTCACTATGCTACCCTGCTAACTGCTGACAACAAGAGAGCCATTTGTGGATGGCAAAAGTTATTTCAAATGGCAATCATGCAGAAAGAGAGATTGCAACATTTACAAAACAGTAACTTGCACTACCATGGAGATGAGACAAATTGAGACTAAATTGGAATCTTCATCAACTGTATTATGAACTTCTAAATTAACCTTAAAATGCCCCAATCTTAGCACTTGAGCAAAATGAAAAACTGCTTGTGTGTGTTACTAATAACATAAACACTCCCTCCTTAACCAACCTTGCTTACATGTAATCAATTCAAAATAACCTTGAAAAATGCAAACAAGGCAATTGTGTTGGGGTGATTAATTCATTTCTGAATTTCTCTGCCTGACTGCATGTGGAACACAGTAAGATTAATTTTGTGAATTTATGTATTTCGCAAAACTGCTTTGGGAGTGCAAAGATGAATGTTTATTTGGAAAGAAGCAGCCAAGATATAATGTTACTCTCTAGCCTGTGCAGTGTACACACACACACACACACACACACACAGACACACACTCGCAGTCAAAGTTGTTTTAAAGTCAAATGGATTGTAATAGGAATCCGAGATGCACTCTGTTCCTTACTCTGTGGAATAGGTAATGTGTAGAACAAAAGAGATATGAATAATTTATTGGCCATTGCATGCATTGCGGTCATACACATACAAGTGTTAGTTTCCGTATCTGTGTGTTAAAAACTCTCTCAACATGTTTATGAGAGGTTTAAAGGGCACTCCTAGAGGGTTTGTTAGCCAGACCAATGAAGGGTTTAATATAATGCAGAGCATACACTAACTCACACACACATTCCCTATACTTATTTACCTTCCTTTCAGCAGAGAGTAAACATTATATAGCATCTTTGTCAATACCATGGCACCATGCAGCTTTCACAGAAACACAGGCAAGATACTGAGTTGTTTGCAGCACATTTTATTTGCACAATACCGATCAAGCACCAGGCTGAAGACTGACAGCATGACAGCAGCTACACAGCTATGTGAACAGCATGGCTAAATGCATTAGCCAGTCTACAGGCTTTTAGCATGCATGTTGCTGCTCATGTCTCACCAGGATCTTGAGGTTTGAGGGTGTTTATAATAGTCTTCTGCTTAATCTGGACTCACAGAAGGATACCTGTTCACCAGATGTGATCTTTAATGTAGCTGGACAGAAAAAAACCCCAACAAAAAACAGATTTTGTATCCAGCCAGCAAACAGTTGTGTGGCCTCCAGGAAGGCTGCACGCTTCTTCAGGTGTTGTAAATACCAGGTAAATGTGGAAGCACTTCCCATCATGTAAAATGGGTTCTTTTCTTGAGGCTTTGTGAAAAATCAGCTTTTTCCATGAAGTACTGGAACAATTATAAGCCATGGTGAATCGCTCTTCTTCGGCCTTACCTCCAGGCTTCTTCTGCGCTCGGTCCAGTGTAGGCATATAGTGGATGCCTAGGGAGTCCTGTAGCAACCTAGCAATGGCCTAATGTGGTTGCATCACACCAAAGCCTTTCTCCATACCTGTAAATTCCCCAGTTGTCTCTCTTCTGTTTAGAGTCTAAATTGTTAACTTTGATCACCAAATGGTCAACGTGGGAGGTGAGAGTCGTTACTTTTCCTTCTAATTTCACAATGTGATCTGAAGAGTATTTAGCACCCTCCTCAAAGCTCTTGATGCTTGTACTGTTTATTGAATTCTCCCTAGAGCTTCTCCGTAGCTTTGGCTAATTCCGAACAAACAGCGTTAAAATTTAAGCATCCAGCTGACTTGAAAGGCTGTCTTTGTTCACTCAACAATAAAGCTATGGCTGAGTCAATTTTGGTCAAGACGACGTGTTCAGAGTTTTTGATAGCCATTATCAGCTCCTTTGATTTCTGTAGGTTTTTCTCAAGTGAGTCTGATGCTTCGTGGTCTGGTTTTGACCAGGCGCTCTGAGGCATTTATTAAAGGAAAGTAAAACTTCAAATATCTATTGTTTTAAATACTCATTAGTATCGTTGGGTATTGTGTAACTCAGAAAACTATTCATCAAGCTCCTCCTCTTAATCTCCAAGGTGCATCTGATATACCAATGGGCAGGTTGTATTGATCACTGGTTTTCCACCCACACATGCCATGTCCCTTTACTAAATCAAAGGCACCAGTAGTGGTGAGAAAACCAATTTGTTTAACTAACTGATTCCATGATTCGGACCGGCTGAAAATAATGAATTGGGTCTTTTGATTCATTTGATTCACCCACTATTATGCATCCTCAAACACAATGGGCCTCATTTATCAATATTTCTGCAGGCCTATGTATAAAAGATTGGATGTTAATGAAATACCATGCCACCGTTTCTTTAAAATGCACAATACGTGTCAGCTGTTTCCAGGGACTCATTATGATCCAATTAAGTGAAAATGAGTTTGAGTACATGTTTAAGTGTATATCGAAAAAAGCTGTCCGTATTTGTGTATTTTGCTTCATAAATGAAGCCCAATGAACAAGGAATCACAAGAGACACAACGTTGTGCAACATCATTATGAATCAATAAAGAGCCATATTACAGCCACTTTATAACAAGCACAATGCAAATACAACCTTGCATGGAGGTATTGAACATATTCTGCTGTTTTAATGTCTGTGTTGACTTTAACTGGCTCATTTTCTCGACAAATGAACTACACAAAGCACACATTTTATCATTATGTTGATTTTGCTTGCTAGCTATAAAAGTCGGCTGCTCTCTGCGTACCGCTGTGAGGGCTTGACTTGAGTCCTTATCATCCAGTACCACAAACAATGAGAACACTGTCTGAATAAGATCATGAGGCCCAACTGTGTGAGATTTTTAAACATGGAAGTGAATGGGAGCAAAGGGACGTGTAAGCGAGCTCTGATGTGATTGAAGACGAGGCAGACAGACGTTCACTCTCAGCTCAATTTGCAGCTCAATTTGGCCGTGTTTGCAAACTGAATCAGCTCCCAGCACCAAGTCAACTTTTCACAGCTTGCATTAGCCTCAATGACAACTTCAAGTTGTGCATAAACCTCAATGAAAACTAATCCAGACCCCTAATATCATTTCACAAGGTCTTACAGCATCCACCCTAAGGAGCATTACATATTATACGCAAACACAAACGCAAGCTGTTTGCTTACATAGAGTACACACAAGATTAACTTCCATGGGTCCAATCTGAGGTCATATGTAGTTTATCCACAATGGGGAACCAAAGACAATGTTATCCTGGGGAGGGGTGTTCAAAATGGCTACCATGGAGGAATGGAGCGGAGGAATTTACATGATGCTGCATAACTGCCAAAAAAAAAAAGAAAAAGATTTGCAATCCACTTCAAAACATGGCAAGGTTGCCATTTGTTTACACAGAAACATACAAAATTACACTTTCCTAAGGCCCTAATTTTTGCAGTGTGTCCCACACATTGGTACTAGTCGGACCTATATTGCTTGTTGCTTGTCCTGATCATTAGACTCTCCATTACCATGACATCTGTGACCTTAAAAGCATTCAAACCACGTTTGTCAGAGATTTTGAAACACCGGCATGCATTCACATTTCATGTTTTAAATAATCACTGCGTTTGTATTTTATCATCCTCTGAACATGCATTTTGTGCAAACACTCCTTTGTCAAAACGTCTGGATTTGCTGCATTGTATTGTACGCTTGCAGTCAAAACGTCCTCCGCCTGCACCCTTACAATTACAGCTCCATGATTCCAAACAGGCAGAAAATGTAGCGAAATCACTCTTTATTTTTTAATGAGACCGCATGTCATCACACTGCGGGAAAATGCAACTGTCTACAGTCGCAGGGCCTCGGTGTTGCTGAGCAATGGAATTTTCAAGTGTTTCATGTGATTAATTTTTTCAGTTGATTTGACAAAACACTTTTTGCTGTGTGGAGAAAAGGTTCAGCATGATGTGACCGTAGCTCCCTGGGCCACATTGAGACCTATTTTTTTTTATGTAGAAGCACTATAATGGGGACTTCATCTTTTTTCTTTTGGGGCTATTCTATAAAAAGGGGCCAGCATCTGAGGTCCCAGTGGTACCTATTACGGCAGCCTAGTAGTCATTAATCACGGACAAGTAAGCATTTCAACGCAGCATCCGCCCAGAGTTTCCAATAGCCATTCATTAACGGTTTCCACCATCATCTCTTTTCTTAGCGTCTGCCCCCTCCTCTCCATCGCGCTCACCTGGGCTCCACGGAGTTGGTCCTTTTCTTGCTGACATACCTGCTTTTTTATTTCCTGTATTATATGGAAACTGTGTGAGCTGGGTTAGCTCGCTGTGGAGGGCTTCTGTTTTGTCTGGGAAACATCTTAGGCTGGACTTTCTTAGAAGTTCTCCATCACGTCTCTTGATTCGTCTCAGCCGTTTGTTCAACGGCCAGAAAAGCCTGTTCTTGTTGCCTACAGGACTCTTGTACAAATATCGCTGTCTGCTGGAAACTGACAACATCCTACTGTGAATGTTATTTTGAGTCTTTGGTTGGATACATCTGTTTGATATACTGGAGTTTACTCATGTCTTGAATCTAGCTCCTCGTGCTGCAGTAAGGTTGATCGTATGAGAGTATGTTTGTTCCAAGTTTAACCCTCGAAAAACGTTGAGACTGTTACATACAACATAACTTCCCAACTTGGCACTCAATAATTAATTGGGTAGAAATTATGATAAACAACCAGGTATCATTTACTCTTACATTTGGCAATGTTTGCATTCATATATGCTGCTCTTTCATTTAGTTTGGCATGGTAAAATAACCTGTCAAGCATCATGCAATAGAGAGGCCAGTGGGAAAATTATACCCATTATTAATGATCTTCAAGATCTCTCGGGGCCCTTCCATTATAATTATTGACTTTTTTCTTTTTGTCTCATACAGTGTTTTTACATTAAATTAGGGCAGGGTCAGCATCCATTAAAATACTTACAAACTATCTACAAAAGAGTGAACCAAAGCATAAATAAAGCTGTGTGGTTGGCAAAGGTATTTCAATGAAACTGTTAAACTTAAAAAAAATTACAGTTTTCATCCTGTTTTTATTGCTTGTTTTCATGAGACGCAGTAGTAACTGTGAATAAAAGAGCACAAATGTTTATGAGCAGTGATCATTAAAACTTCAAGCTTTCAAGGGCCTTCAAAGTGTGTGCTCTGACTAAAAATATCCTCATTTGCCTTCATAAGCAATCCTTTTAATCTACGACAGTCATTGGGTACAACCGCATGAAATGTTCACAGATTTTCACCACGAGTGGGGCACTTATGAAAATGCAGACAAAATATTTTATCTCATCTCAGTTTAGAGCAGTTTGCCCTCAAGCGAAATAGCAGCCAGTGTTTTAAAGGACCCACCTGATTGCACATGAGAATAGTTGTCACCCTTCCATTCATTGCATTAGACCAGTGGTTCTCAAACTGGGGATTGGGACTCGCCAGGGGGTCATGAGAAGATTCTGGGGAGGGGAGGGGGGTCGCAAAATGATTACGACACAGGAAAACACATTTTTAGTGCACAAAAGTATTATCAGGTTTATTTTTTCCATATCTTTTCTCCATTTTTTAATTGTTTTCCTGTGAAATACAGTAATGACAGTAATTTTAAAATTTGAGGCCTCCTGTGACGGGAGTTGCGAGTGGGCGTCACTTTGTTTTAAGGGGTCACGAGCAAAAAAGTTTGAGAACCACTGCATTAGACCAATTGGCATCCAGCTGCATTAGGTGATGAGGAATATTACAGTGTCCGAAGAAAATGCTGCATTACCAAAAGCCTTATTTTCAAACAGACACTATTTTTTTTCTATTTTCTCAAAGATTTGAATGGTTTCATGAGCCGCAGGGTCAGGGAAGGTCAACAGCATTAACTTCTAGTTCAAGTTAAATGGAAAATCTTGAAAAATCATGTCACATGGTTACTCTATAACTGCAGCAACATGCTATTTTCTACTTTCCCTAATGTTTGAAAATATTATTCTCATGGTGTGCTTAATCTTTTGACAAATAATGAAAACAGAATGAAGAAAGTGGAAGCGTGTGTCTTTGATAACTGCAAAAAAAATGTGATCCTGACTGCACATTGGTTTCCTGAGCTGATTGATGAAGTGCGGGCGCCCACCTCCACTCGCTTCTGAGTCAGGGAGGTAAGTAACTGCCTTCATAAAATAATTTGGCTGCGATTACAGTGAAGCTTCCACCTGCACAGCCCCTTACTTAATCTTAGTCTCCTGAGGAGGGATGACGCCAAGTGCTGATCAGCAGATAAGGAGGGAGATCCCTCCTCCTCGCCTTACTTTGTGTCACATAGGACATTAACCCCGAGAGTTAGATTTCCCTCGGCTGCAGCCTAAACAAAATGATTGCTAATCATTCGTCGTCTGCGCTCTGGAACGCTGTGGGTGTGAGTCCACATTGATTAGATGGCAAGAGGGAAAAGTGAGAGAATGAGAGGGAGCAGCCCTCCTCTCCTGACTAATGCAAATGATGGGTGGAAGTGTGACAGACAGCAGAAGCAGCTAATATGAGGTCACCTGAGGACAGGGATGAAGCTCTAACCATAAGTGTTAACACTGAGCAACTCGTCTGCTAAATTTGTTTGTTGGGGGAATGCATTAATGCATGCCATTTCCCTCCTGACATCACTACTTAACTGATTTTTGACTTCCTAGCAATTCTAAATTAATGTTATAATTAGAACTGTGTAAAAAATCGATACAGCTGAGTATTGCAATATTTTTCATAACACCGTATCGATTCTCTAGCCCCTTGTATCAGTATGTATAGTTTATGCACTTAATTTTCATATGATGATACGTCTACATATTAGTGCACTGGGTTAATTAGAAGCATTGTGCTAGTTTTGTTTTAATAAATTGGAATTGATAAAATTGGGACTGTTGAATTAAATTGTTTTGAGTCAGTTTGTCACCCAGTTTATCATAGATGTTGTATATTTTATCAGTCTACCCAGGTGTTGTGCAGTAGGTTGCTTTTAAATCTCTGTTTATACATTTTCAGTCAGTTCTGTGGAGTGCTGCAAGGTATCATGATACAGATTGCAGCTTGACCCATTTATCGTTCCATGTATTGTATCGTGAGGTTCTTGCCAGTACCCAGCTTTAGTTATTATTATAGGTTTGCCACTTGGGTTACTCTTTTCACTTGAAAATTTCTGATCATGCTTGTTTTCATTGTACTAATATTACATTATAAAAATCATAGTTGATATAGAATTAGATGATATGAAGTTTCTTTTGTTGATGCATGATTAAGAAATCGAATGTAAACAGCCCTATGGCCACATAAAGAATGGCAGAGTCATTACTCATATCCTGGAACAAAATTAATAGGCCAAAGTCTACCATACTGCGGGTACATGAGTAATGCAGGGTCTTGGCTGCTTGTTTGTTTCAGAACAGAAGCTAACAGTACTTGCCAATTCCTCGATAAATATCAAATAGTCTGGCAGCACATTTTGGAAATTGAGCTTCATGATGGAGTGGAAATTGCCATCAGGGTGATGCATTGTTAAAGACAAGCAAGAACAGCTGGCAGCCTTTTCGAAGACAATCCAACTCTTGATGTTTCTGGATTTCTTGCTAGTGATAAGAATCTGCCCTCGACTGGTCTTCTCAGCAATAAACATTCCTGCTTGACTTTATAAATCAAAGTGCATTTTACTCACATACGGAGTGTTTATTCACAAACATGCTCGCCATGCAGCGTGCAAAGCCTGAAACAATTTGGAAAGGGGGTCTATGTTTAACGCAGGATCTTAACTACTGTGCCATTAGCCCACAGTAATGATGCATGCCTGCCTTCTGTTGGCCTGTCGCTGCTTCGTACATGGCACACTGTTGCATGCCGTATGCCCCCTCTCATTCTGGCCATAATGTGAAGCCGCACAATTTTGGATCAGCAATGCTGCAAGCAAGAAACTGAGGGTGCAAGTGAGCTGTAGAGAACAAAACGGTCTGTCCTGTTAGGGCTCGTTGTGTATGTGTGTGAGCGAGAGAACAGCAGAGAGAAAGGGGTGTGTGTGAAAGCCCATTGTAGTGCTTTGTATTGTGAAGTGTATTTGTCTGCAGTGCCTTCGGAAGGCTCACAAAGCAGCTTGACGACTGAAGACATGTTTTCGTTGTGTGAGAATCAACCTCTGCAATACACAGGGAAAAATGCTATTTTTTACCCTCAACTGTTGTTTATGGGAAGCAAGTGTCAAAAAAAAAGAAAGAAAGTAAAAAAAATTCATCCTCCAAAGTGAAATTGATAAAAGAAACGATATGAGAAGCGCGCGCTCTTATTTTCGATCAAGCCGGTGTTTGTGTGAGAATTCAAAATTTGCTTGCGCGATATTAGAGGGCAACTTTAAGCTTTCAAGTGTGAATGTGTAAAAATGCATGCGGCCCTCTGCAAGAAGGCAGATGGATTTCTCATGTGAATTTGCTTATTATTAAATTATATCAGCACAATGAGTTGTGAGGTGTGCGGCCTAATTACAATTCTTTTGAAAAACGCTGTTCTTTTTCAAGCCTCATGCAAAATGGAGGATGGTGCTGAGAATAAATTTGTGTCCTAAACTCGATGCAGAGAAATAGCAAATGTAAGAAAATGCATAATGGATGATAGCAAAACTCGTAGGCGTGTGTTTAATTTCTTTATTCAATTATTTAATTTCTCTGTTCGATTATGACATTGAACTCACGGCATTAACAGCAGCTTTCAGTTAGCTGTCAAATGAGTCAAACTTTGTAATTATGCTGGAGAGGGAAAAAAAAATCATTATCCCATGAAACAAATGTTAATCTCCTCTTACTGCCCCACAACCTCACCAGATACAGTCTCCCCTGCCATCTTGATGGTCTGTGCCTGAGTGCTTTGGACTCATGCAGCAATTATACTTGTGCTTCCTCTATCTCCACAGCTACTGCTGCTCCAAATACAGTTTTCCCTGCTAAGATAAGGGCTGTATAATATGTTTGTTGTGTCAGTTCCTGGAATTACCTGACTCTCCTATTTGTCTCTGACTGTGCTTCTAGATACTTCTCTGGATGCCTCTCTGTATCTCTCACCCTGTAATTAATCACCGGTGGTAGCGTGCTATCAACATCCCTTACACTTATCTGGACGTTTAGCCTAATGTAGACGAAGGAATTACATTTTTCCCTTATGATGTCAAGTGGTTGATAATGTGCATGCTCTATACAGATGAGAGCTATTTACTCCCGGGATTTTCGAGGATGCCAAGATATTTGGTTAAATATTGGCGGATTGTCTGTGTCGGTCATTTTATTTGGCAAAAACTCTGAAAATGTCTAATTTCTGAAGGTAAACCCTTGCTGTTGTTTAATGCATCAATAAACAGCAAATGCATCGCATTACAAATGGTACAGCATACTCTAATCCACTTAATGGAGTTGGCAAACAACTATCTGAATCTGTTTGAATGGCTTTTAATGCATTTTTAAATTGCTCTTAGTCATAGTCAATTACTGAGTTCATTCACTGTCAAAAGTCGTTTTATCAGATTTAAAGGTGCACCATGCAAAATTGAGGGTTGATTTAAGAAAGGACCATTCAGACTCAAAAGACACAAAAAAAACACTTAATGTATCCGTGAGTCAGGCAGATTATGAGAACCATATAGACTCAACAATTTAATTTTGCGTTTATTTCGCATTACTTGTCAATTGAGTCTAAATGGTCAGCACTTAAATCAACCCTCAATTTTGTATAGTGCGCCAAAAAAAGTATGTCCTAGTTTCTTTCAAAGCTTTCCCTCCCACATTATTGTATTACTATTATTAACAAGAGTTTAGTGACTAAAAGCCTAATTTGACACTTTGGATGCAGCTGCCATGACAATACCATGACGGCATCCCATCTGGACCGGCGGTAGTAGACAACTACAGAATGTCTACATGAGGAATATACCACAGGGAGCCAGACAATGTTGTGCATCATTGAGCTGTAACATCTTATTATCAGTACCTCTAAACTGCATTGAATTTGTCAAGCCTTTGGAAAATGCTGTTTCCAGCGTTCAGTGTTCCCACCTTTTTCCCCGAGACCAACTGGCAATGTGTCTTCCCGCCTCGGCAAGAAAACATTTAGCCCTCGACAAAAGATCTTCTTCCATGTCAAGGAGAAGGCAAACTTAAATCACAATGCTATAGTAATCTTTCTGAAGGACTATAGCTTCACATTCAAGACACAGAATGTGCTACCTTTGGGATTATGGTATTCTTCAAACTTATTTACCAGTCCCCAAGAATCTGCTGTACAAATAATGTTATATAACCAAGCACAGAAGGGTGAACCACAATGGTTTATCTAGGGCTCTTTACTCTTTCAATTGACGTCTGTGAGGCAAGAATTGCATCAGAAAAATTCACATTATCTATAATTATATTAATAGAAGCCATGCAGGATTTTCCTTGAATTATATTATTAACGAATGAATTTTGGTAATGCCCATTGGAAAATCCTGCAGCCCCTGCAAGCTGCTTTCTAATGACTGCTCTCCCTGCTGCTTTTGATGTGTAACTTACCACTGTGAGAAAACCCTACAAATATATCTTTAACAGCAAGCTGGAAAGAACTTCAAAACGCTCTCCATGACACACCTTACAATCCCCATTGCTTTGGGCGAAAAGATACACTGTAGTATCGACGCTCCGCTCCTCCACCATTGCAAAGCTGAGACTAACGTGCACTGGGAGGCAGGACAGACACTGCAGCAGGGACCAATTTACATCATGACACTGTCAAGCTGCAGCCTCAGAGGTGATACATCTGGAGGTGACTTGCATCGAGCACTCTGAAATTATGTGCACATATATTTGAATATTATCACAAAGTTCATCCCGCGCAGCTCTCCAAAGCAACGGAAGCCCGGAAAAATGTTTTCCACACAGATCAGTCGGTGTTAGAAGCAGAATGGTTTATGCGAGTTTTTGAACAGCAACTCTTCTTCAGATCATTGTGAGATGATAGAATTGCAAATTGTGACAGACCAAAGAGGAGGGATATTGTATTTAAATATAATTTTCATCCAAACAACATCTTGATCAAAGCACATACTAACTACAACATACTGCAAATTAATACTTGACTATTTCATACTTGACTAACAAGCCATACTATCCTCTTCTTATGCTTATCATTTACATTTTAAAGTCAGTTCTTGGATGTCAGATCTCTCCTAATGATCAAACTGTGCATGAAATCAGAACAAAGTGTTGTTACTATCATACCTTTTTTCTTTTTTTTTTTGAGAACATCAAGCTTTCTTTTGAGGCTTTTTTGCTCTGCTCTTCATTCAACAGCCGATTTAAGATTCGACCCAGTTTCTCCCAAGGTTCTCTACTGGGACACAACCCAGAAGTGTCATACAGCAGAACCAGAATAATAAGGCCTTCACTCTGAAAATAAAAGCATGTGATACCCTGTTCGTGTTGTATGGATAAGCATCCGAATCCAACGTCTTGTTTAAGAAGCACACAATCATCATCTTTCCTGATCACAGTCAGCGATCATGAAAAAAAAAAAATCAGGCCCAGAGAAATCTACTGTCATCATAAATACAGTGTAATCCCACTCACAAGCCCTATTTTGAAGGCTAATTATGCACACCCTGCCCCTCGGATCTTAGCTTGATATGGAAATGACAGCCAACAATTTCGTGCGACCCTGAGGAATGTAATTAGTATTATAATATAATGTAATTAGTGTTACCATGCCATGTAATCACATAAGGCTTGGTATATCAATAGTTAATGTGCAAACTGGATCACAAACAACCTGATTAAATTTTCTAAGTTACTTTCAAAGAGCAAGTAGGAGCCTGCCAGCAGGTCTCCAAGGGACTTTAATGTTTTTACTGAAGTTAGTGAAGTACATATTGTCTCTAAGGTGAACTCAGCTGGCACAATTACCACTCATCCAATTATAGGAATGCTGATGTGTCTGTGTTTAAACTAAAGAAATCAAGAAATATAAATATTTCAGATTGAATTGCCCTGTTCTGACCTGGCAAGTCTAATTGTGGTTAATTTGATGTATCATACAAATAGATCCGACAGTAAAAACAGCATTTTGATAGTGGAGGTCAGTGTCTATCAAATAAAGGTCCAGTTTTCCATCATGTTATTGAGTAATATTTATATCTGTGTCTTTCTCAATAAAATGACAGGGGATTCAAATTCTTATCAGTACTTTATTAATGCTAACGCTGATATGCATAAAGCATAATGAAGCAAATAATTCCTCTTGATGCTTGTTGTGATGTTTTAATGATGTCTCCAGCGCTCTCATTTCAGTGATACGAGTGCTGTGGTCAAAGGAAGAGTCAAATAAAGTTCTACCTCGTTTTTAAATGACATTTTTGTTTGTGCCATCAGCGTACAAAGGCATGAATATTCAAACAAATTGCTTTTCAATTGAAAGAATCGACACATTACCTGAAATGCATTTAGATCGAGGAAATAAGTGACTAAGTGCAAAGTGAACGACGTGTCTAAGATACATACGCAGGCACGATCAGGCTTCTTTGTTATCTAGGGCATCTTGCTGTAACTTACACTGCCTCCCCAGTTGTTTGGGAGTGTTTCTCTCTCAAAGCATGTTTCCTTTATCCAGTCTCCAAAGTGTTACAGCCATAATTAGCCTGGATTAATGAGGAGGCCACTTTAAAATGAAACATATGAATATTAAACACCATTTCATCTTTCATTGTAATCGCGCACAATACTCAAGCGGGACAGCAGGAGGCATGTTATCAAATTTATGAGGGCCACACTGACTATTTGTGCTTGTGAATATTCATCAAGGCGACAAACCACACACCTCTTTCTGCCTTGACATATGAGGTTCAGATCAAAAGAAAGACTCATCATAACTGTATAGGATAATGTCTCAACCTACAAACCACAGGTAAATAATGTATTTACTGTTCATTTTAGCCAAAGAAAGTGTTTCATTTGACATTATTAATGGGATAGGGACAATATTTCTAAGTGCCGAAAAACATAGAAATGAATCAAGTGGATTTCTCGTTGTTATCAATGGGATTGATACTGACAAAGATGAAAAAAAAAAAAAAAAAGATTAATCACATTCTCTACCATGAAGCATTGCTCTTTTGGTGTCTCTTTCTGACTGGCACTATGCATTGACACTGGTCAGAACGCATCAAGACTGCCCCCTCTCTACCGTTCCCATCACCTACAGATAATTAAACCCAAGGGATATGATGCTGAATCTACAAAGAGATCAGAATGGCTGGGAGGGAGGGGACTGAGATGGTGTAGCTCTATGAAGTGATCAGAGTACAAACATTGGCTTGTATCTGCTCGCTCGGGCAAGGCAGCCTCAAAGAATCCTCACCAGGAAATGTGTTTGAAGGAAAGTTAAAATGTACTTACTTTACATTTATATATTCTGTCTCTAGTGAGCAGCAATCAGACAGATTACTGGATCGTCAAAGAATTCCGTCATTTTCTCGTTAATTGCGATGGACTTATGTAATCATAAGGAGTCATAGGGTGGTCTGTAGCAGCTGTCAGACCAGAAGTTCAAGCTCCACCCTGGTTAAGTGCGTTTGAGCAAGACACCAGATCCCTACCAGACACTTACCTTTCTCAGGGGAGGGCAAATAAAAAGAGAATTTCCTTATGGGGAATAATAAAAGTAGCACATTCCTGCATTTTTATACATGCGCACAGCATTCTGAATAATTGCATTATTAATGTCTGATTTAGGGTGTGCCTTTCATATTTATCTTCATATACTGATCACAAATACCCCCATACGTATAGATAAAGGGGATATTCAGTATATTGCAATGAGTATGCTAAAATATTACCAGAATATTGCTGTCGATGGGACACCTAAACCAACTGGGATGAATGAGTAGGAGTTTCCTCTGAAGCTGAATGAAAGGGCCTATACATTTCCCTCAATTACTACATCTGACAGCAATAAGTCCCTTGATGGTCCAACATTTCAAAAAAGTACTTCTGAAAACAGTTGGTGGGAAAAGAGAATTTCATATTAGTCTTTCTTCTTGTTTTCACTGTTAAGGCTTCCTAAAAATGAGAACCACCACCGTTCAGTTCCCAGAAAAGGTTGCTTTGTACTGTGTTAAATTTAGCATGACGGGATAAAAGTTAATTTCCACATTAAACAAATGTGCTGATCTCTGATTTTGGAGCAACAAACACAAAGCACTCAGAGACCAGTGAGAAGTGGAGTGAAAGTGGAACAAACTTTTCCTCAGAATCCAGGCCAATGCTTTACCCCTCTGCCAAGTCTTGTATTTTTTTTTCCTTCTTGTTTTCCAATACACAGTGATGCTGTATGATTAGGTCTTTGTTCAAATTGAGTAGAAGCCCACACACAAATGCTTTCCTCTTAATTGGCTTTTTTTTTAAAGGATGAGAGTGGGTAGGAGACAGAAAAGCGAAAAAACTAAGGAAAGCAAGCTAAATTTGATCTCTAGCAAGCAAGAGCATGTGCGACTCCAGGAGGCGAGAGATAAGACTAATACACTATCATCATCCAGTGCGTGAGGCATTTGATCACGAGCATGGTGTGTCTTACAGGTATAAACAAAAAAACCCTTCAAGAGCTGGTGATACCTGGCCAGCAGGCATTAAGAAAGATAGTTCATGCGTTTTGCAGCACGGATCCTGAGTTCCTTGGCAATTTAGGCCCAGCGCTGTTTGATCTATAGAGAACGCACCATGGATGTCAGCGCTGGGAATGGTTATTTCCCAGGGGAGGCAACCAGTGGGGACTTGCAGCAGAATCCAAGAGGCTAAAAATATATTTGTGAAAAGCAATTACAGGTATAAAGTCAGATGTGAACAGTGGAAAGGCTTTGAAATGCTAAATTAGTGTCCATTCCCCCTGCCTGTCAGTGATACATCTTTCAAAAAGGGATGATTGGCATCCTTTGTGCTCTGCTGCATTTCACCTGCATCTTTGACCGAATGTGATGCCTTGATTTGATGTATTGCTATATAACCAACTAAGTTCATTTGAAATATTAGTGTGGAAAATTTGATGTATCCATTGCACGACTGGACAAGGCCTAATTATCTATGGTAATTAGCACCATCTTCCATTTGTGAAGCAATAATCTTGTGCTGCGATTTGTCATGAATGTCATCTTCTGCAATATTGCAGAGGCACTGAGGCATTTGTTTTTGTTGCTGGTGTTTTTTTTAAATGCCATCAATTTCACCACCAAAAAATATCATTTCACTGAGTTTTGTCCGAAATGCTCCAGCTAAAGTGGAATACATCTGCATTAATGTGCTATAGCCTTTTATCTAGCTCTCCTACGGCCAAAAATTGCCTATCGTTTGTAACCCTGCATGTAAAAAAAATGTTAGACAGATGCTTTCCTTATCTGCAACCTCTCCAAATTCTTTGTACGTTCCACCTTCTCTTGATTAAGAGTAGCCCCAGACACAAAAGAGCAAACACACTTATCAGATGGCGATCAGAGAAGAAAAATAACCCTCGCCGTGAAAGCGCCTCTCCTCCCCCTTTTCTGTGACTTCCCCAGCCAGCAGAGGGAGGGGACGAGCGGTCGAGGAGGACAGATAAGTGCGGGGATGAGGAACAACTTGTCAAGATCGCGGATGATAAACGGAAAGCTCCATGTGGGTGGAAGAACTAAGTGATGCCGCTCGCCCCTTGGGTGGCTTTACCTGTGTTTGTAACGAATGCAACTCATGTCGCATTGGCATTCATCATTCAGACTTTTTTTGGCAAGGTTTTGCCTCACATAAGTCACAGTTTGCACGGGGTGCAGTGGGCAAGGGCACCGCCATAAGAACTTCAAACGTGTTGTCAGAGTGCCAAAACATGTTTAATACTAATATAACTGACTTCAATGCAATTTCCTCTGTGCTTGTTTGCAGCATGATATGTCTTTGTGGAAACTGAGCAGAAAGAAGCTGTTAAAAAGTCAAGAGGACTTTAAAAATCCGGGCAAGAACACTTTGGGCGCTTGTATTATTCATAGTCTTTCAGTTAACTTTGAGGGGTGAAGTGATGTTCCAAAAAATGACATTGGCAAGATGCAGTGTGATTTCACAGATCCAAGAATAAACCGAACTGTTGCCTCATAACGCCTGCAAGTTGAGATCCATGCGCTTTTTTGCGCTAATGAAGTGTTGAGTAGCCAGAACTGAATATTATATGTCACCTCGTCTCACCTACCTCTTTCCATTTGTTTCTCTTGTTCTCATATATGCCAGCTGTTGCAAAGTAAACAAGATTAATCAGAGGCATTGTTTTCATGGCGTCGAACATAAATATCACTGACTTACAGGATTTATTTCAAAACGAGGGGAATACTTGTGATTATTCCAGAAAAGGATTCATTACCAGTATTTGTTTGGCACTGTCAATTATCAGCTAATGATGATTCTCTTACATTATGAGGAATTTAACAAATGCAGCCACTGACTCGCTCTACCTTGGGATTCTCAGCACTAGGGCGCAATAAAATCTTTCAGTTGATTAAAAATGTTTGCATGATTACTTCAGTTATAGTAAGTCACAAGTCATTTTTCTTGAGCAGGCGAAATAGAAGGCAACATTACTTAAATATCCAAGGCACTTTAAATAGCAGGGGTGCGGGCTAAGGTTTAGACAACCCATACCCACATAATAAAGAGTTAATGAACTATTTGCTGAAGTGATGCATATTAAGCTCCGTTTAACCATCTGCCGGGCCGGGTCTCGACAGCCACTTGGTGCGGGTGATAGATTTCAAAGCGGGATGAGACATCAATCACTGTCCTGCGCTGATTGGTTGTTTGTGTGTGCGGCAGTGGCCCTCCATCTCGGCGAGGCGAAGGTTGGCTGATTGCTCCCTCTCCCCCTCTACATTCATTGTAGCTACCTGACACCGTGTTATACACCCAGTGCTGAGCTTGGAAATGCTTATTTACACTTCACTAGGCCGAGCCTTCACATGCGCAATATCATTTGGGTGTCTCGATGCTGAATTGGCCACTGTGCTTTCGGCTAGGTGTGAAGGGAGCAGGTTTAGCAGTCCGGTTATTGCCTCCCTTGCTGTTTTTGTCCATTTATTCTGAGATAGGCTAGATGCAGAAGTGTTGGCCCTTTGTTTTGTTGGCCTGCCTGTCTTTTGGCCCATCTACTACGATCGCTGACTGACAAGTGGTTAAGATGTCTCTTTGTGCTTATCAAAAAGTTGGCACATGCAGGTGAAAAGCTGCACTCCCTATCTGCTCTGAAGCTGCAGTATCATTCGGGATTGGAAGATACAATAGGAGTTATTTAAGGACACCTGCCATTGTAATGCTATGCAGCAGCATTTAATACAATCATGACTTCTAATACAAGTCACTAATTGAATCATAATGTTATGAGATTAACAGATCAGAACTGCACGTATTATTTAGCATTGAATAGTGTTTGATATTGTCGTAGCTCTTTACCTGTGCGATGTTATTCACCATGCTGCAATCCCTCTCGTGGGCTACTGCTGTTTCTTTTTGTTGTTGTTGCTGCCGCCGTTATTTTTGTCTATGATTCATCAATTTTACCATCACTCATTCTGCACGGCATTTCTGGTTAGTACTTTTCCAGTGCCTAGTCAATTAAGAAAAAAGCTTCCCAGATCTGAACATTGCATACTGTAACTTCAGTTTCTGCAGTACATCTAAAACATGAATCCAGATGGTGTCTCCAGCCAGAAAATCTCACACTGGTGAAATAAACTGAAGACTTTAATGTGTTGATATATTACAGGGGCCTTGAGGAAAAGTGGAGAAACTTCAAAACTATTAGCATTATTAAAATTATAAACAACAAGACAGACAGAGCATGTTTACTGACTCGATTTATTTGCCAAGCGAAAAGAAAATGCTGTCACATATCACAATGCTCTATATTTCTTCTTGACAGAAATAGCACAAGAAGAGACAACAGAAGAGACTACAGATTGAACAGATTTCTTCAGGCGGCGTGACTTATGTTGACATTGACTGTTTTCATATACTTCCATGTAGGCTATCTGTCCCATATGGCACGAGTGACATTAATTGCTAAAGGAATATTATTCTTTGGGTTCTGCTGGTTTGAAGAGTAATCTCTTGGTGAGTGGCACATATTCCTTGTTTCCAAAAGACCACAGACAAAACTTTCTGCCAAAGAAACTAAGTAGCATAAGGAAAATTCAACAAAGATATAGTTCAGCATATATGACTTAGTTAATACTATAAATAAAGTTTATTTTAGTAAAAATTAAGTGTGGGAAGATCTGCAGATATTTAATCCTGCTTATGTATATCTCATTCCCACACACCAGTTTTTCAAAGAGGCTTTTTTTCCCTCTCTCTTTTTTTTTCAGACACTTCAGCCTACTTACAGACACTTAACATCACAACATATCCGGTGGGAATTCAGATCATAGGATATGGCTGTCATCTATGAACATAAAAATATGTTGCAATATTCAAAAGACATAATTCTTTTAAGCATAAAATATCATAAACATGTCAGTTTAAAATATATATTAATACATACAACAAAACATACAAAAATCTGCAGGATTCAACCACAATGCCTCATGAGACATCAGCTAACAGACACAAACAAAATTTCATGATGCATATTTTCAATCTGTAGTGTATAGGAAGTGTTCCCACAGCTCGTTTTACTGCCGTGCTCACCAACCTGCATCCATTTCCACAACAAAGTTATCGTCACTGAACCAAGAGACTCTAACTTTGTTGTTCAGATGCGATCTCTGTTGGCACGGTAATGCACAACCTCTTTATCATTCATGTTGATGGTGAATTTCCTTGGCAGTGGATAACACTCGTCATATACGCGTTAGTATCAAATATTAAGGCTGACGAGTGCGTTTGCGTCAAGAGTTGAACATTCCTGGGACAGGATTTCTTCAAATTGTGAGTCATGCCTACAGTCAAAGGAAATAGTGGAAAAAGCGGATGTACCGATGGAATGAATTTAAATTTAACTCATAGCTATAGTACACAAGAGTATGGCTTTGTTGTTAATGTTTGAAACAGAGCTTCCCTGATGATCACACGTGCCAGATCTCATCCTGTTAACACACTTTCTTGCCCTTTTCATAGTGTTTAATGCCACCATTTGCATAATTTTATGACTGTGATAGAGCTTGCATAAACACCATTAAGCCAAATTACTAGCCAATCATCATGCACGACCTGAGATGGTGCGTTTTTGCTCATGTGCCATCGCTCCTCTTACATAAGATGGTGACAAATGACATCTTTTGTAGCTACTGCTGTTTTGGACCATCTATTCTGTGGTCTCTTCTACTACATATAATGAATATTCATTACCAAAAAAAAAGCTGAACATGATTAGTGGTGTAGGTGCTTGCCAAAGACAATAATAGGCAATGCGGAAAATATCATTCAGAGTGCCATTCAAAACAGCCTTTGCACCAGACAATGAGTATGACCTCCCATGTTCGACGGGTGCCAATATTATTGGTATAGTCTTAGCTGTAATGCCTCCTCCAGATGGCCCTTCTCAATTGAGCCATTCTTTTCCAACACGCTGAAGCAGGGAACGTGATGCACACAGACTCTGGAAAGCCGTGGATATTTTGACTGTTTTGCTGCGCCCTTCACAGAATTAGTCATAGGGGTGTGAGCGATATTAGAGTCAAATTAGAACCCTGCTGTCTTTGTAACCACATGAATAATTGAGGAATTTCTAATCATTATTCGCAAACACTGAGGCGGATCCACTGGAGAGGTCATGTTAACCACTGAATGACCTCTCTTGATGCTATGAAATTTCTGTGAAGTGGATCAGGGCCTTGAGCAGAACCAGTGCCGGTGTATAAATATGACAAACTCATCACTATTGTCATGATCATAATTATAAATATCAACTTTTAGCCTCATGGTCCAAGAGGCAACAGTGTAAAAAAGCAATAGTGGCAGAAATAAAAATCCTTTTTGGTCGTTTTGACAGTAGTAAAGAGGACTAATGCACCAATCGATAGCCAACAGGGCATTTTTCCAATACTTTCGGCATGTCTGACGTATGAGTGACAGATTTGTAGTGCTTGGGAGAATACATCCATGTCAGCTGACCCTTCAACAGCCCAAGCACAGGGGGTTAAGTGAAAATGAAGTGCTAATATCCCCCAAGGGGTGAGCTCTCTTGCTATGCATAGCATCTCTGTCCGGATGACCAATAGATTCACTTAGGTTTGTCTACAGTACGTCCATGACATCTACAGCTCCCTGCTGTTAAATCGTCTGCCTGACGATAATGCCCTTTCATTCTCATAGGGGTCAGTGATAATGATGAGATTAATTGACTGCAGTCTGGTTCAGACTCTCAGTAAAAGAGGAGTCAAATTGAAGTGGCTCCCTAATTTACGTTTTGGATTTGTCTCTAACAATCTTTTTTTTTTATACTACATGGCCAGACAGTTTTTTTTTTTATTTTTTAATTTTTATTTTTGTGAAGCACTTTGTAACTCTGTTTTGAAAAGCGCTATACAAATAAAGGTGGTTGTTGTTGTTGTTTTTTAGCCACGCTAAAAATGGAACCTTAGATGGGACCTTCAGGATCAACCAGAATGGAGCTTTCAACAAACACTAATGGCATGGCACTCTCTAAACATCCTACAACCTGTCCCTTTAAGCATTTCTGAAGGTTTCATGGAGAAATGTTTATGGTCTAATTGGCGCAGAAATTTTCTCACGCAGAGCATGTATGAGGAACCCTCTCAATGCAGGGAAAATCCATAATAAATAACACATAGATCCAGTTCAGCCTAATGAATGTGAACAGAGATCAAGTGCTTACTATACAATTAATCATAATCACTATCATCATTACCACTGAGGAAATATAAGTTGGTTGGAATTCAGTATACACTTCTCTTTGCCATACCCAATGCAACACTTCAAATGCTTTCATCTTCTGAACTATCACCTTTCAGGTTGCCTCATTACATGCCTTGATCTTTTATGCAGTTGGATAAAAACAGAAGCCTTGCTATGCCTTGATCTCCGTTATAAAAGCTCCCCAAGAACCGACAGACGGTTTAAAGTTGGAAACGGCATTAGATAGGCTGCATTAGACTAAAGTATTGTTTGATATTTTTATGCATTATTGACCATGAAGCAAAAAGCTAAGTATTGACCTCATCAAAAGTGGATGGGGGATGTGGCAGTGTGTACAGAACAGGGATGTGCAAGATGCATTCCCTTTTTATGTGAAGATATTAAACTCGGTGTGACTAGTATGTGAGAGAAATTCAGAAACATCTGGTTTCTGGTTTTTGTGATGTTTTGTCCCCCACCATCAGGGAAGGGACTATAGGTTGGAGTCCATCCATCCGTCCATCACACACAATTTCTGAAGTTCTGCTGGTCTGTTGGTGGGGAGGGAGGGGTGATGGATTTTGATACTGTGGTCCAGCATTTTGAACATAAACCTGATTGGCCCACCACAGTGCCACCAAAAGGCCAGAAACTCCCCAAGCTTCAAGCAGCAGCAGCAGCAATGTCTCAGACACTCCTGGCCCAGTTTTGACACATCTTGGGGGAGATGATGCAGCTTTATTTTGAGATCTGGCTTTTGCAAAATGAAACTGACTGGGCCCCTGCAGCACCGCCCACAGGCCAGCAGGGCCCTAAGCTGTGTATAATATCTCGGACACTGCTGGGTCAAATTTGATGACCCTTTGGGGAATAATGTGATTTTACGTTGATATCCAGTGTCTACAAATTAAACCATTAACCACTTAAGTTTTGCTGTTACCACTAAAGTATTGCCGTTTTTCATTTGTCCCGACGACAGATAGAATGTGATGATTGATTTAATTATAGTGGTTAGCAGTGAGATTCTTGTTTGTTTGTTTGTTTTGTTTCTGGTTAATATAAGCTGTGTAAAGGACATTTTGGAGAAAAAAATCTATTTAACAGATAGACTCCCACTCCATGTAATTATTCCACTGAATATTTTGATTTAATTTGATACAATTTTTGATATTCGGTGCATCTGAATAGTTAATTATGCCCTCATTTTGAAAGAGAAATCTACATATTTCCAGTCGTATCTTTAGCCGGCTCGACACAGGTCACACAGGTGTTGGTAATCAGGGCAGTTAGTAAATATGCAATACCTAATTAACATGGTGATTTCCATTGGCTGTCACCTGGACTGTTGCTGAGAATAAGGCCAAGGTAATGTCAGGGTAATCACAGCCCTGGTAAATTTATAAGTTAGTTCAAATTACAGCAGCCGCTTATTTTTATGTGTTATGAGTTTTATGGATATGGGTCTTAGACATTTGTGATTCAGTATTATGAAAAATAAAGGAATAAGGCTGCTAAGGGCATAAGAGGATTTTTGGAGAAGTATATTTGATTTCAATTTGCTCAGCAAATTGTGCTGTGGTAATGACATTATCTCATTAATTCTTTCTCCAAGGCAGCAAATTAAGACATCTATTGAACTCTGAACAAAACTACATGTGCAACCCACACATGACCTCCTACACGTGCTGTCATGTTGTGATGCGAATGTTGAAGTTAATGACATGGCCAGGACTGACACTTTGTTTTTGTTTTTTCACCACGCAATCAGCTCAGCCACGCTTTTATTTAGGAAAAAAAAAATATTGAAAACAATATGATGAGGCATTTCTGCTGATTCAGCAGAAAGTGTAAGGTTTATTATTTCAGGCATAATCGTGATCATCCATCTGCTGCCATAATGATTCCTGAGTCCTGTTTCTGCTCATCTCCATAAGCAGGTCATACTTCATGCAACAGTAGTATACAACATCATAGAAAATCACATTGTATTACATTAATTCCCTTCTATCAACAGTGTAGTGCTCCAGATTCAGAGGAACGCACAGTGTCTCTTTAATTGTTTACCCTCGTTCTGCTTCATTCTGTTTGAATATGCATGCCGGGGAAGAACACTTGTACTCCCAAGGATATATACTGTGAGAGTTTGGATCAAAACAGAACTGGCTTAAACTGGATGATGCTCAAAGAGGAGTTAACCTCATTTTCCGCCTTGATCTAATTCAAAGCATTTTACAAAGAAGGTGAACATTTTTAAAACTTTACATACATTAGCTTTAATGCCGGATTTAAGTTGAATCTGAGTGTTTTGTTGCCAAAACGCATCCCATCAAAATCATCATTGGATATTGGATATATAAGTATCAATTTTACCAATTCATGACCCATATGGTGCATGACGATGCTGATTATCAGAGGTAAATGTGATCGCTCTGTCACAAAAAGGTTTATACTCCCTGTGCGCTGATGAAAAAAAAAAAATGAAATGAACTCAAAAGCTGCCTGTATTGTAATGGAAATGTAGGATGACATCTGCACTGCATTAAGGAGAGAGAGACCTCTTTTGGGAGAGCATGAGGAATGTTGAAGTATATGAGTTTGAATTTAAGTTGATCTTGACAGGATAGAGGAGTTTGCTTTTAGCGTCTCCTTCCTCCGATATTTCATTCATCTGATGTGACTGATATCAACTGCCGAAGCGGCTCTTTAAATTTTTTCTCTTAAATTCACCCTTCAAGTTGAAAGTTGTTTTTTTTACAGGGCAGTTCCATAATACAGTAACTCACCCAATAACTGAATTTACATATCCATGTGATCTTTAAACAATGACAGATACATGAACAAGAGTACAAATTTCTTCCCTCTGCTAGAAACACAGAAACATATCTTACAGCTGCTCCATTAACTGTACATGAAAAAATGACTCTGTGAAGACAGAAACACAACCTAGACTTTACATCAGTACATTTCTTAGTGATGCTGCGTTCTTGATGATATCACAGATTAAAGCATTTGATCGAGGGTTTATACATAATGGTTACAGAATACCTGAAGAACATGTGAGTTTTAACGATTTTTCACTGCAAATGGAAAGACCCATAAACTGAACTACACTATTAAGCAATGCTCTGGTATGACTCAGTTTGTATAAATATAACTTCATTACTGTGTCTGATAACTGAGCTCATTTGCTCCTTGCCATAATTTCTATATTTGATGAAATCCCCCTTTAACGGCCAATTTTCATTTACGCTACGACTCCAGTGTTTTTCAGAGTTTAATTTATCCGGTAAAAAGGCAGACAGGCAGGTTTAAGGTCAGACAGCGCATATCTTCATTGCTGTATGGATAATCGTCCCAGCTCAGATCAGTACCTGAGAAAAGCATGACTTTACACAGCTAGGGCACCTACAACCCAAGATATAAGACTACCACATTTACTTCAGCGAAAGATTTATGATGGACCATGAGATTCTGAAGAAGATGGATGAGGGTGGACTGCTTCGTGAACCGATTTGGAAAGAACGGATACAAAGAACAGTGTGCTGAACAGCTGACTGAAGCCATCTTTTGATGACTCATATGACAAAGTGAGAAGTGAGAAGGACAGTGGATGAAACAATCCCTGTTTGTGTCATATTTCTAGACCCCTGTAGCGCTTTGATTTCAAGTCTATACATCGCCTGTAGAGTTGTTTTCAGGAAAGTCTGCATGGTGGATGTCAATGACTAATGCCCTTCCCCACTTCAGCAACTACTGTATAAAAACACCATTGAGCGAGGTACTTAACCAGCAACTGCTCCAGTGGAGCCATTCAGTGTCCAGTGGTAAGAAATAGTGGAATCAGGCAGCTTCCGAGTGCAAATGTTTATAACTGTGTGAGTCTGTGTTGTGAAAAAAGAGCACTTATGCTCAGCAAGGCTTCTCTGAGTGAAATAAAGTTTTAAAAAAAGTTGGTATACCCTTTTGCTTTGTGTCGACCAAGATACTTTATAAATATTTCATGGTAAGGTAATATTTACCACTGAGTTCAGTCAAGTTGTATGACAAAATCCACCTCAAATGTCTCCGTTTTCAGTCAATTCATGGTGAAAATACAAAACTGTGACAAGTACATTTACATGCTGTGCACTGGCTCAGTGATCCGTGCTTTCACTTCAGAAAAGTACCCAAGTTTGATTGCCTGCCCCAGCTTGTACTATATGGTGTTTGCATGATTTTGCTGCGTTCTTAGGGGCTCTCCCACGATCTGAAGTTGTGCAATACTCTTTTGCCACTGCTGTAACTGTCCCCAGAACACAGGAACCCTTTTGAGGAACCAGGAACCCTGATCCTTGTTTCCACCAGAAACCAGCCCCTCTTTTTACCCCAGGGGTCAAGTTCTTGGCCCTGCAACAGAGGTAGTGCTCTTCAAGTTCCTTGGGGTCATCGGAGTGGATATTTAGTGCTGAACATCCCGCGCAAACAGGTTATACATATGACACAAATTATTAAAAGATTGGTCTATCAAGGGATCATTTGGCCAGTAATAGAGAGAAAAACATGCCGTTTGTCTCTGTTTGCAACTGACTGCCATGTCACAGTTGATCTCCACTTCTGTACGTAAAAGCTGCTCTTGCTTTTCTAACATCCTCAGTCTCATTTGCAGCATCACAGCGGCACAGTAGTAAAGAATCATGTGACACATAGTGACAGCTTCGACATGTTTACTGCTTTGCTGTTGTCAGAACACCTCTTTATCTATCTAAACAAGTTAGTTTTTCTCAGGGTGCAGTGGAAACAAAAACACACTAGAACAGTCGTTCTCAAACTGGGGATCGGGACTCCCCAGGGGGTCGTGAGATGATTCTGGGTTGGTCGCAAGATGATTATGACACAGAAAAACACATTTTTATTATACAAAATTATTATTATAGGTTTATCATATCTCCGTGTTTTACTGTTTTCCTGTGAAATATGGAATCATTTTAAAATCAGAGGCCTCCTTTGATAAGTAAATCAATAAAACAGCCTGAAAATGGAGCTGTTCTCTAGTTGGACTGATTACCACTCTGCATGTGCAGCCTGTGGCAGGGTAGTGAGTTGGCATCGCTTCAATTTAAACAGTCACGAGCGGAAAAAGAACCACTGCACTAGAACTTGGGGTGCTCACTTTACCCCCGGAAACTTCTTCCATCAGCAAGACCCAGGAACTTGGGCCCTTGGAGGTTTTTGGTGGAAAAGGGTGACGAGTCAGGTGGACCAGACAGTCTGAATTGCCGAAAGGCCTGAATGAGAGTGTGTGATTGTCTTCATGTGATGGAATCTATCCCGTCCAAGGCATTCTGGGATAGGCTCCAGCCCAAGAAACCATAAAAAGGATTAAATTAGTGCAGAAAATAAGTGACTGAACAATCATGTCAAACAACTGCAGTACAGTATCAATCTGCACCCTCATTCATGTATATTCATAGAAATCAGCAGTCATTGATAAGCAGAGACAGACATCAAAGGCTCTCTGTCCTTGCTTGACAGAGCCCTAATATTAACGTGTTGCTCCTGCTCACCCAAAATACTCCCATTTTCTTTCTGACCCTGTCTGGCTTTTTGATGATAACTGAACCTTAAAAGGGCTAAGCTTATCTATCAATTGATGTATTTCAAGGACAGATGTCTTAGAAATTGGAATACCTTGTCTGTCAATAACTGGGAGAAATTTAAAATTTCTGATCATCATTATCTGTTGTGTCTTTGTTCTCCGGGCTAATGCGCCCGGAATGCTTCAAAGGCATGTTAATCAGGGCCTGTGTGTGGATGCCAGGAGACCAATTAGACTTTTGAGCTGCACTTCAGCTTTCTCATTTTCCTGAATCCTGCTGCTCAAACATGGTTTTACCCCAGATTTCTTTTTCGGTGCCAGTGAAATAGTTGACCTTGACAAATACTGAAATGTAGGGAGGAATTGGTAACACTGAAATGGCATGGGAGCACCTTGACACTGTGGCTCCAGTGGAAAGCAGCAGTATTCTACATGTGCAACACTGGGCTCTGCAGAGCGCCTTTGCCACTCAAGGATTGCAGAAATTTAAGCATAGATTGAATTCATACAATTCATTGAGTCCAAAATTGTGAAAGGACGTTGAGGTTCCTCATATTTTTTTTGTCATTTATTGCCTTGAATCCTGGACTCACCGTAGTAATATTTAACAGTTGTGCTTCAAGGTCCAACTATGTGATACAGGAGGTGGTTTTTATCACTTTGGCCAAGGTCACTTTAATCATCAAGTCCCAAACCTCTGCCAAACAAGATGTTGAGGCATAAAGCCAGTCTTCCTTCAGAAGTGCAGTTTGCAGGAAAAACAGATGTGGGCTGAACAATGAGCTCTCCATCCTTCCAGCTGTTTTCCATTTCACTGTGGCGTGGACTGAGGAACAGAGGAATCCTTCACCCATGGAAGCCGTGTCTGAGTTGGCCTTATGTGGCTACAACCCTCCTCCTAATCATCATCATCCGTCCATCCATCTGCCACGAGATTGATGTGCCCCTGTATGTCGTGAAAAGCCCCAGCGTGCCCCTTGTGCCCACCGGCCAGCGCAGGCCTGCCTTTGCTCGGCTGGCACCGCGTTCTGTTCACACCAGGACAAACTTGATCTGACCAGAGGGAGGGTGTTGTGATTGATGATTCCACCGCGTATCTTCAGCCGCAGCAATCTGGCCAGACCCGAACTGCTGTGCATATGCGTGTACATGAGTGTAGGCGCGTTGATGTGCGTGCATGTGGGCTCACGTGTATACAAGTGCCTGCATGTGACTGTGAATAACAATGTGAGTTTATTAGGATTAGGGCTGGGGCGATATGCTTATCCCCCGATTCCTGTCATGATACTTGGGTCCCACTGCGATTCTACAAGTATTGCGATTCAATATTACGATTTACTGTGATTTTTGTTTGCCCTTTTAACACTAGACCATGGGCAAAAAGTTGAATCATGCACTTCTAGGGACTGTATATCATGAGTCATATTTCCAAAAACAATCCACATCACATATCAGTCAGTCTTTATGAGTTTTATTTCAGCAGCATCATTGCCGTACCGCATATAAAGGTGGCAAATAGAATGTACATGTGCAATATAATAAACACAAAATATGTAGTTTTGCTACATTTAGCTGTTCCTGCTCATCAGTATACTACCACGATACTTGGGTGCCGATTCGAATGAAAAATTGTAAAAAAAAGAAAAGAATTGCGATACTTAAGTGAATCGTTTTTTGTTTTCTTCCCCACTCCTATTAAGGATAGAAATCATTTGCGTGGTTGTGTGTTAATGTATGGACAGTGTGTGGACAACTTTCACATAATGAGGCGAAGCAGCTCCAGTTGTTCCCTTGTTGTTTGTGGTACAATTTCACAAGCATGTGACAAGCTGAGAGCACACTCTATCCTGGCTTCCTGAGCAGCTTTGTTAAAGAAAGCTCAAAATGGCAATGGGTCCCCCTCACACCCACAGGTTTCCTCAGCTGTGGCAGTAATCAGCACAAAGAAGTGCTGTCCACGCCTCAGCACCCAGGCCAGAAGCTTTCTGCTCTTTTTTTTTTTTTTTTTTTTTTTTTTTTTTTTTTTAGCATTTGTCACACCATCATCATTTAGAGGATTATATCATATTCAGATTCTCAGATTGAAGCTTTTCTAAATTTCAAGCCCTCCAGCCATAGGGAAGGTTATTCATCTCAGCACTGAGTCATGTTACATTCGTTTCTTGAGGTTTTGTGAACAAGATCAGATCTGAGCGATGGGGTTTGGCTCCTGCTGCTGGGGTTACAGCAGATAAGA
>OMKZ01018518.1:21840-39250 GCA_900302535.1 Neoniphon sammara | reverse complement strand
CATGATTGAGTATTAAAACAAAATGGAATTAGGCCACCATGACCTATACTGTGGGCCAACAATCAGCTATTAGTCCCAAAACCACTGAAAACACACAGGCGCAGCTGCTTTGTGTCATGGAAATCATAAGAACCAGAGGCAGCGATCCCACTCTTTCAACCTGCAGAGGGCAACAAAAAAGAGGCATCTTAAGTTCAACTTTGCAGTCCCTAATCGCAGTGATCAATGTGAGCTTTACAGGTTCACAGTTTATAGAGGACAAATGACCCTCTCTAACCTGAATGCTCATGGTAGGAAAGAAAATTATTTTTTCTTCATTGACCTCCAGTGTAATCTAAGGCTGTATCCGTCCAGCCTCTTAGAGTAGGATAAAAAAAAAAAAGACTTTTGTCACACAGTAGCACACAATACCTTGTTTCATAGAAATACCCTAAATGTTCACTCTGTTATTAAGATAAATCCATTTTACCCATAATAAGTGCCATGGAGGAACAACGTGCCACTGCGTGTTGTCTGTGTCATCACATTACATGTGGGGACCGCAGTGTCTCAAACATGAATGTCATGATAAGTTTAATTAAGCCAGTGTGATAGTAATGAGAACCAGAACTGTCTGCAGTTGCCTTAACTAAAATATTGTGATATTTAATTTTGTCCATATCACCCAGCCCTAATTTGAACCAACATTACCATTGTGAGACCAGAAACTAGGGTGGAGCCATATGACTTAAATATATATCATAACATATTTTCACATCTATCTCTAATAATAAATGAAATAGTAAAGTTTACCGAAGCAATGTTTTGTACCTTGGCATTCTCCATTAATGTAATTTTCATCAGCACTGGCCAAATTAAAAAAAGTCCACACCTGTTATGCAAAATGGCTTTGGTAGGTCAGTGTAATTGTAACTAAAAAAATTGCTAGCAAAACTTGTTTTATAACTTATCACACTCAGATTAGCCACCACCGTTGCACATCTTAGCAAAACTGTAGTATTAGGCAAGCAAGCATCACTCAAGATGATGGCAGAGTACCATTTTTCTGACTGATATACTGTTCTGAATTTGGCTCAGGGTGAATACATATTGAGCCACTGGAAAATAACTTGCCTCCTTATACAAGTTTAACCCATTATTTAGTTTGCATTATGGCATTTTCGCCCCACCTCTTCTGTATAAATGTTTCTCTCTGCAGCTTGCAGAGACAGGAACAATTTGTGAGTTGTCTTTTTGCCCCATACCACCAAGGGAATCAAGGTCACCAAACTCATGAAGTTTCCCATTTGACTGGTAGCAGCTGTAAGTGAAAGGAAAACATGCACTCACCTGTGCTGCAGGAGTACTTTTAGCCAACATCAAGACGTGTTTGGAAAATTGGTTTGGTAAAGTATCACTGGGTCAGTTTGGGTATATTTGCGGTGTACTGCCCACCCTACCACCTATTCTGGATACCTTGGACCATTCCTCCACGTGGCCGCTGGTGTTTAGAGGCTAAAAGTTCAAGAAGAAGAAAAAAATATGGTGTTACATATTCCTATCATTCCAAACTTGCTACATAGACTATTCTGTCTGCAACTGGAAATATATAATTGAATTCAGCAAAAATTAAACAGTTCCTTCAAGGAAATCCTCCCTTAAAATAATCAGTTTCAAAAGTCCATTTATGAAAATAAAATAAATTAACACTATTCTTTTGAGTTTTGTCCATATTAGTGGTTGATATTTTGAAGTCGGCTTTAGTGACCTTCCCATGACCCCCCACCCCCCTTCTCAGTCTTGATGAACTAGGGCAGATTGGTTGAATAGGCAACAACACATTGAAGCCTTCCAGCCTTCGATATCAAACAGCCATACCTAATCCTCTGATGGTCCCCGTTGTGCTAGTGTCGCGCTCCCCTTCCCCGCGGCAGCTTCTTTCAATTTCCACACGTGCTTTGGCCAAAGGCTTGGGAACCAATCGGGACGCAGCACCGCCATGCTTCATCTGACATTACTTAATCGTGATGACGCCAAAGAGGAACTCTTGCAGAAACATGCCGCTAATCCACTGGGTTGTTTTCAGTTCATGCACCCTGTTCCTCCATCCCACAAGAGGAGAAATTGAAGGCATCTGTTGGATCCAGGTCAATCTGGGTAATCGGAGCATCAAGGAAGAAAAGTTTAATGTCAGGAATCTCTGAATACATGAACATACGGCCGAGGCACCATTTGCAAAGAGGCATTTCCAGGGAACCCCAGAAACAATCATTGTGCTGTTGGATAGGAGTTAGTATGATATTGCAAACTGCATGTTGTGCAGAGGAACTCCTGATCTTCCCTTGTAAGCTGAAAAGTAATCTCAAAGAAGTAGCTCACCTTTCTCTACTGAATCACATCCCATCTCCTCTACTTACTGTAGTTGCTCTCAAAAAATCCCTGCTATCACTCTCCTTAGCTCTTAGTTTATTTCTATACAAAGCAGGACCATTGCAGGACAGTTCTGTGGTCACAAGAATTTTCCATACCACTACAGTTGTGAAACTTGCGCTCTGCAAGGTAACGATGGGGAAAATAAAGCACTAAGTAATTTTTATGTATTCTCATCTTGTTCCGACTACTGTTAATTAAATAATAGCAATATTAAAGTATTAATTTTCCTCGGAGACTCAGTGGAGCCTCCAAAGACCCCTGGTGTTCCCCAGACTTCAGTTACTGAACCACTGTGCCCGTCTTGTTGTTTGTATCAAACCATCAACCCCCATCAGAGTTGAGGTCAATTTTTAGTCACAATGTAAATGAGTTGATTGTGTGTGTATCTGTGTCTGACTGACTGCACATGGTCTCAGCGTCTGCTGGAGGCAGGTGAAGGAAACAATTAAATAGGAGAGTGATGTTTGGTCACTTCCTGATGCCGTTTGGCTGAGAAGGAGGCGGAGGTTGAGCGGAGGAATGCATGATTGATAAAGGCCACCGTGCTGCCGTCATTCCCCCCCACACCAACTCTAAGGCCTTGTATTTATTACCCTGAGCCTCTGTAGACGCAAACCAGTCAGTCTGGTTTACACACACACACACACACACACACACACACACACACACACAAACAAACTTTAGAAACTCACACTTGTAAACACAAACATGAACAGACACACACACACACACACACACACAAACATATGCAAAGGCACAAACGCACAGATACATGCAGATAGACACTCTCAGACACACACCCACGCACAGGTTTTGGGATTCAGTCACTGCCGGAGCAAAACAGGAATTGAGCGCATTGCCATGGGTCTCAGACAGTTCTTATCAGGATGAGATAAGGTGATATACCTCTGAAGTCACTCAGCACCATAAAGACTGCCACACTTCCTGATGCCAGATAAACGACTATAAATCTCTTTCACTGGGCTGTCATCCAGATTTTCCCTTTTTTTTCTGTAATTATAATATGACGTAAGGCTGCACAGTGATAGATAAAATAGCAATGGTAATCCCTGTTCCTTTGCAAAAAGTTGCAATTGCAATTACTTATCAAGTTTATTATTCTTAATTTGAGGGGGCAGGGTATTTGCGTCTTTCAGCAATTAAATTAGATGAATTAATTTATACAACATAAAAAAGGTTAACGATGGAGGTGGCGAAACCAGGATAATTCCAATAGAATTGAACTGAACTGAATTTTCTACAGCAGATTTAGTGAGTTGGGTGGGAGGATAAAATATATTGTGCTGCTAACCTTGACAACTGAGGAAAATCAATAATACGTATGTGTGCAAGTGGGATTAAAAAATATCCTTGAAGGTCTTTACACCACCACCACCAAAAAAAAAACAACGTGAATTTGAAATGGATTTCATACTTCTTGTCTTGTCAGAAGGCATTGTTGTTGAAGATGATTTTTCTCATACTGCTTGCTTGAAATTCTGCATCCACTACCTTGCTTTAGTCCTGTTTTTGCCTTCATTTTTCATACTTGCTGCAAAACCAGTTCCAGCTGTCCAGTGGAAGAAATTTTAAACTTGAACTTGTAATGAAGTACCAATATCCCTCTGTCCACAGATCAGTATACAGTGCTCATGGCCTGCTGCACAGCATCTGCCAGCGAAGACAAAATTGTGCATTGTGTGGAGCTTCTGCTGTCCAGAAACGCTGACCCCAACATGGTGGACAGGTGAAAGAGTGCGGTCTTGTTTCAAGCCAAACAGTTCCTGGGAATTTAACCACAACTCACATGCACAAACACACTTTCTGCATCTCACACCCCTGTTGATATAGGCTAAATAGAAGCAGTCCAACTACATGTGAACAGGGGAGGAAAAGAAACATTGAGAAGTGCTGTATCATATTTCCTGTGATGGTTCTCATTATGTTTGGCTGCCATGTGGTAGCATTATGGACTACAGTGCTACATACAGTGTATATTTGTGTGTTTTGTTTGGAATGTCCTGTTATGGCATGTGCACGTACAGACTGGTATCAGACAGACAGACAAACAAACATACAGAGTGTAAGGGCGGAAGGACTCAAGAAGCTTTCTTACAAGCTAGGTGGGAAATTACCTCCAGCAATCAGCCATAAACCAAAAAGCTGGTAAATTTTGGCTCTGGCAGCAAGTTTGTCTCCTCCACCAGACAATCGGCAGGTGGAAGTTTGACTGTAAAAATATGCATTGTGGCATGAAGACAGATTGGCAGTCTCAGCCTTACTTAACAAGCATAACTGTTAAATGACTGGTTCACCTAAAATTAATATATATATATTTTCTTAATATATATTTGCCTTTTGTGTAACCTGTTAATTCAGATAGTTTCTGTGTGATTTGCCGAGGTTTCCAGTCTTCTGACACCCCAATACAAGGGGGCTGGATGGGTATTGTTTTGAGGAGTTCAAACTTACATGTGAAAACCTCAGCAGCAACAGCTCTTTACAATAACTATGACACATATACCTGGTATAATCCTCAGCCCTTGGGCTGAAGAGTTTTGTTGGAAACCATTTCCTGCTGAAGAACACTGGCATACTAATCTGTATTTGTTGGGGGTGGACGAAGTTTTAGTTTGCCACTGCTCTTCAGCAGGAAATAGTTCCCAATGAAACTCTTCATCCATGTGGCCTCTGGGTGAACTGCAGTGATGCCCATTGGACAGAGAGGGAAACTGGTGATGTCAAAGTCAAAAAGCTGAAAAATCAGAAACATCTTGGAAAAATTAGAACTCCTGAAAGGGAGTTGTATGCCAAACACAATCTGAAAACAGGATGGTAAAATTACAGCCAGCCTGCTAAATTTGGTTGTGAATTGTAGGCTTGTCCATTGTACTAGCCACTTTGGCTTGTTTAGAAGTTTTGTTTTTTTTTTCATTCTAATAATCATTTAGCTGGTAAAATATAGAAAGTGACCAGTCAATTTTGGGATGGTCAGGCTATGTAGCTGACAGGTCTAAAAGTTGGTTATCTGTTCTGTTGAGGTGCACAGAAAAGGTCATATCTTATAGAGAGGAATGAAGGTAGGTCATTCTGGAAGCACTTTTCCTCTGTTACCATCTGTAGATGTTTCCCATGTCAAACCGTGTATGCAGCCTCCAGTGGCTTTCTTGTTTAGCTTTACCTAAGCCCCGTGCTATTCCACCACTCTGTCACTGCCAGTCTGCCGTTACATTCCCGACACACATCGCATGAAGACCCCCTGATGACAGGCACACACTGTGGCGGTAGGAATTTGATTGTTTCGTTTCCAGACAAAATATTTGAAGAAAGATAACGAGACACAGAAGGATAAAGAAGAGGGGAGAGGGTTGCAGGGCTCGGTGGTGGTGGGGAGTAGGTGCCGTCGGTCCCCAACATCCAGAAGAGAACAAAGAGGAACAGGAGGTTCATGTGGGTGCAGAGGATAAACCTCGTCCTCCTCGCCTCTTACGTCTGTGTATTGAACCAACAATTAACACCAGCTGCTTGTCCTTCCATCTGAGTATAAACAAGTGCTCTCTGTCATCTCTAACATCTTGCAGGAGCAAGATGTGGGGTCTATTGACTCCAGGTGTTCAGTTCTTTGTCTTTGCTCTAATAAGGGGCGTAATGATTCATCATTTCCATCAGTGCATTGATTTAAAATCCACTCATATATCTACATAGATAGCAAGACCAATTACTCAAACCAGTGTGGCAAGTATCGTTTCACAATAAGTTTAACATGTAAAGAACCAATTGTATTCGTTTTTCAGAAACAGGAGGGGCAGCATATTAGTAGCTAAAGCTATAACAAAAACATTTGCATACAGACAACAAAACAGAATGTGTGATTTTCTAGTACCTATACATTTTTCCACACTAACTTGGCGCATTGGCTGTCACGGTATAGTTAACTAATGTAGACAATACAGGGTAGCAGAGTGTTTGCATAATGCATGCAGTGGGTCAGGGAGGAAAAGAGAGAGAGCAAGTTCTTGTAGCTTTAAGCTGGCCACATAGTCGTTTCGATGTCACTGTTGTGACATGCAGAGAGACACTGATGAACATGGCCCTGACAATAGGCCTGGTTAAAAATACAGATTTCCCAATTCATCTTGATCATTCAACAATACTTAGATTCCAGATATCGATAGTTTAGTCCATGCATTTTTTCTGTGAATGTGTGAAGATTTTTGCTAAATGTTATTGGTGGTTATTGGGGGCTATATTCCTATATACACTGCTCAAAAAAATTAAGGGAGCATTAAATTACACATCAGAAGGTCTTGAAGAACAAATTATTCAAGTTGAAAATCTTTACTGATTTACATTGTATAATTTGTTGAGAACAAAATGACGTAAGTGGAAACCAAAATCATCAACCCATTGAGGGCTGGACTCAAATCAAAGTAAAGAATTTAAATCACAGGCTGATCCAATTTGCCATTTCATAACGGCAACTCATAATGTGACTCAGTGGTGTGTATGGCCCCCACGTGCCTGTATGCACTCCCGACAACATCTCAGCATGCTCCTGATGTGTTGGCGGATGGCGTCCTGGGAGATCTCCTCCCAGACCTGGATCAGGGCATCAGTGAGCTCCTGGACAGTCTGTGGCGGTACTTGGCGGCGTCGGATGCACCGATACATAACGTCCCATAGGTGCTCAACTGGATTTAGATCAGGGGATCGTGAGGGCCAGTCAGTGGTATCAGTGCCTTCGTCACACACTCTGGCCACATGAGGCCAGGCATTGTCCTGCACCAGGAGGAACCCAGGGCCCACTGCACCAGCATAAGGTCTGACAGTCGCTCTGAGGATTTCATCCCAGTACCTAACAGCAGTCACTGTACCGTTGGCTGTGAGATGGAGGTCTGTGCGACCCATCAAGGATATGCCTCCCCAGACCATCACTGACCCACCACCAAACTGGTCATGCTGGATGTTGTGACAGGTAGCATAACGTTCACCATGGTGTCTCTAGACTCTTTCATGCCTGTCAAGTGCTCAAATGTGAACCTGTTCTCATCTCATCTGTGAAGAGAACGGGGTGCCAGTGGCAGACCTGCCAATTCTGGTGGTCTCTGGCGAATGCCAATGGAGCTGTACGGTGCAGGGCTGTGAGCACAGGTCCCACTAGAGGACATTGGACCCTCATGCCACCTTCATGGAGTCTGTATCTGACAGTTTGGTCAGAAACACGCACACCAGTAGCCTGCTGGAGGTTATCTTGTAGGGCTCTGGCGGTGCTCCTCCTGTTCCTCCTTGCACAAAGGAGCAGATACCGGTTCTGCTGCTGGGTTGATGCCCTTCTATGGCCCTGTCCAGCTCTCCTTGTGTAACGGCCGGTCTCCTGGTATCTCCTCCATGCTCTTGAGACTGTGCTGGGAGACACAGCAAACCTTCTTGCGACCGCACGTATGGATGTGCCATCCTGGATGAGCTGGACTACCTGTGCAACCTGATTGGGCTGCAGGTACTGCCTAATGCTACAAGAAGTGACAAGGACACTAGCAGAACACAAAACTAGAGAAGACTCAATCAGGAAGGATAAGGAGAGAGCAATTGTCTGTGGCCACCACATGCAAAACCATTCCCTTTTTGGGGGTTGTCTTGCTGTTGCCTCTCCATCGCACCTGTTGTCACTTTCATTTGCACCAAAGCAGGTGAAATTGATTCACAATCACTTGTGCTTCCTAAATGGACAGATTGATATCCCTGAAGTTTAACTGACATGGTGTTATACTGTGATGATTAAGTGTTCCCTTAATGTTTTTGAGCAGTGTATTTTATTTCTAGACCTAATATATTTATGTACATTCATGAGCACTCTCTCCTCCTCTCTCTCTCTCTCTCTCTCTCTCTAGCTCTCATGCATGCACACACACAAGCACACGTATACTCAGCAGTTTGGTTTTCACATTGTACTGCTACCTTATATATTTCGTCATTCTGCAAATGTGAACTCAGCAGCAGCAGTAACAGGCCTATAATGTTAAGAGATGTACAGATGCAGTTTATCCACAACAACCAAAGGCCAACAACCAACACAACTTAAATTACTGCTGCTAGCGATATTTAACTGCCATAAATTAACAATGTGCAGGACAAAACAGCCGTGAAGTTGAAGTTGAGCTCACTCGAGGCTTTTGCAGTCCCTTGTCATTTATATTGTCTTGTATACCACATTGTTGCCTCATCCTGAAGTGTGAGCACATTTTGATGCAAGATGGGATTCGGTAACGTGAAATGTCATGCAACATTTGGCCTAACCAGGGTATGACAGGATATCTGATTACTCAGAAACCCCAGTTTACATGCGTTAGTATTATGGATAATAGGGTCCCCAGCCCTGATGTTCCATGGACCATTACCACTTCTGATAGTGGTGCTGCAGCCTGTGCAGAGCCGCTGGTAAACACTGGACAGCCAGCCTCTTGTTGTGGGGAGTCTGGCAACTTCCCTGAGCTTTGCCTGCTCCAGGGGATTGAAGCTGTTGTTTCCTTGTATTTTCATCAGTGGAATCGTTGGCATAAAATTATCAAGTATTCTTCAACAACCATGTCGGACATGGTTGTTCAGCATTGTACACTGTGTGTTTACTGTGTCAGTTTCCTTGTCCTGCACATGCACACACTTAAACGCTCGGTTGTGTGCATATCGATCCACTGTACGTCTGGGAACTGGCCAAAACCCACACTTTGAAGGACACACACACACACACAAAGAAAAAGTATCTGGATGGCCTTCTTATCTGTCTCGCAGTGAAACTGCCCCTTGGGAAAATATAGTAGCACAGGACATTAAAACAGGACCAGCCTATTTCCTCCTCTTGGGGTCAAAGAGGAGGTGACTAAGCGTAGGGTGTACAGGGATCTATGGACAAAGGAACTGTCAAACACGTCACAGCCACGCATTCAGTAGTGATGGGGCTTGAGAACAGGTTCATTTGTTTGATTTCCGTGTAGAACATTAACATTTGATTTCTTGGAATTTGTAAAGGAAGATATAGTTAGATGGTGTTCATCCACACCCCCCTCACACACACACACCTATTTGACAAACATCTTCTTTCTCAGGTCAGCTTCAGGATATGTAGTCAGAACAAAAGCCAACTCCTCCTTGACCAAAGCATCATCCTTTGCCTGTTTTCTTGGCCTCTCTTTCTTGTTCTGTCACCCACTTCTCATCAGACCATCTTTATTCTGCCTCTGCTTTGCCTCTTCTCTTTGCCTCTCTTGCTGTTTTGCTCACACACTCTCACACACACAGAGTTCCCTGAGAAAGCGTCAGGTAAAGTGATGAATAGCCTCAGGACTTTCCCACACCTCTTGATTGATGTAGTTTTCTCACCCACTGTGTTTGAGTTGCAGGTGATAAAGTACTGTATCAGTGGTGATTTACACTCATTGCTGACATGGAACCAAACACATGGATTTCAATGGGCAACAGTAGAATTACTTGGCAAAGTCAAAGTGATAGTAACCAGGTTTTACATTGTATGTGTGACCTTTTAGTTGCTGGATGCTCTCATATATTTCTTATATATTTTGCTGTCATACTAAACAAACTTATTACCCTCAGAACATACTGTAGCTTTGAGGCTAATACAGAAAACATTTGCAAAAAGGCTAATCAGTGACTGTTTGAAAGAAGTTGACCGTTTTTAATGTTGAAGTCCCTGATGAAAATTATCTTAGTCTTTTAATTGAATCTTTTTTTTCTGCTGTTTTGGGAATCTTGGTTGGTCATTCACAGTGACCTTTCTTGCTATTGCTTTTATAACTAACTGCTTATAAAGTGCTGATGATTGAAACACTGTCAGCTTGTGGGCGATGCATCATGATTTTTGCGGTATCTACATTTTTATTGTTATATATGTGTTAAGTGCGTTGCATTTTTATATGGGTTTTATGGCATTTGTGGTATTCATGGTATGACATTTAATGCCATTTGCTGTCTTTTTTGCTCTTTTTTTTGTCAGAGAATGGGTTTTTACTGCTCATCTTTATTGCTGCTGTTGCTGCTTGTTTTCTGTCTTTTTTCCCATGTTCATTGTCTTGACTACAAATCAAATTGCCTCTCGGGGATGTAAAAAAATTACTCTGCAAAACGTATCTGTAGTTAAATGTGATTCCATTGCATCTAGACTTTGAGGCAGTAGTAGTAGCCAGTCATAGTTGAAACTGTAGAGGTGCTGGAGCAGCATTTGCAATATCAGAGTAAATGGCCACCCATAGCGTGGTGTCTGTTGCCCCCTGGTGGATTCTCATGCCTTTTATCATCACTCCTCTCCTCTCCCGTTCTCTCGGCTGCTGCTCTCTAAACTCACATCTCATATCAAAGCCTTTTTCCTTTCCATAATTTTCCCTCTTTCCACTCCTCCCATATTTTATCCATGGTCTCGTCTGTTGTCATTCCTCTCCACTTCTGTGTTCATGCTTCATCTTACCACTTCTCATGTTTAATCTGTTCCTTGTCTTTCCTTTGCTCATTACACTCCTCTCCACTGTTGTCCTCACCTCTCCTTTGTCTTCCATTTCATTTTCTCTCGTTGTCATGCTATTCCTCTTCTATCCTTGTCTCTCCTCTGTGATTTCCTCTTCTCTCCTGTGACCCCCAGATACCGTATGACCTGCCTGATGCTAGCAGCCAGAGATGGCTACAGTAAAGTCATCAACCTGTTGGTGTCCCATAAGGCAGAGATCAATGCCAGGAATTCCTGTGGATACACGGTGTGTCACTGAACTTAAACATACTCACTGCTGTGTTTCAATTTTTAGTGAATTGTCAAGTGGTACATTTACCTAAAATTTTCTCAGTATTACAAAAATGTTTTGTTCACTTGAGGTAGATTTTTGGAGAGATTTTTGGAGAGATTAAGTAAATACCATAATAAATAGCTAAAAATAATAGCTAAGGAATTAAGTTGGTCAGTTCAACAAATACTTTCACTATACAGCAGTTCAAAACTGGATTTAGCCACTCTGTATATATAGAATATGTGTCTTATCATGACTTCAGAGAAGTCATACCTAATGTCACTAATGTGCCCACTGTGGTTGTGTAGACATTTGTTTATAGACATTTTAATGTTGGCAAAAGCACTGTATCATCCTAGTATGAAAGCATAAAATATAGCCAATATTAGCTGACACTGAAGAACAATAACAACTTGCTACTGATCACTTCTTTCAAGACTTTTATGCTGGATGATCTTTTGACCTTCAGGAATTCTGTTTATTTCATTCCCTGCTGATTGAAACACTCCTCGTTTATACCTGCATGACATTTTTCTACTTTCTATTGTATTTAGATGGAAATAAAATTAGTCAGTATGTCCTTCCACATTTGTAGTAACAAGAATACAGAGGCAAAACATCAGTTTCCACATACCCACTCACTGTAGTTTATGTATATGAACAGTGTGAAAAAATATTCAGCTCAAACTATACTTCCCATTTAATTTAATTGCAGAGTAATCAAAGGTGCAGTCTTCAGGTGGAGAAAAGTTATTTTAACCCATCTCAAGGAAGTAAGGCTAGCTGTCTGAATACCACAGCTGGGACAACAAAGTATAAACAATGTTTATACTTTGACTTGATATTGGTTTATGTTAGATGATACATTTTTTTTTCTGTCAGTCCTTGGCAGTGGCAGTGCAGTATGGCAGAGAGGAGGCTGTCCTAAAGCTGCTGCAGCTGGGAGCCGACAAAACAATCAAAACCAATGATGAGAAGAGTCCTGCAGACCTGGCTGCCATCTTCAAACACCACCAGGTACCTTGAGCACATTGTGGAAACCACATAAATGGCGTTTTTGCATTTTTACCACAGCTCTGTGGTCATCCTAAAGAAAATTCAGGTCAGTCACTCGGGTGAAACATTTAACTTTTCTATACCTGTATACTAAAGTCCCTGGGAACACACACAGATGTTTTCATTTATGTTAGTTGATTAGGCCTCTACTCAGGTTGATATTTGGCAGAGATGTTGTTAAGAAATCCCACTTGATGCTCACAAGTGCTGTGACTGGTCAGGAAATATGTTGGCCTGTTGCCCATTTGCTAAAACAGCCTTAATCGAAGGCCTGGCCCAACCACAACCTTCAACTTAACCAAATGGGCATATCTTGCCCAGAACTCTGGTGGGATTCATAATAGCACTGGGCAGAGCTACACCTGGTCCAGGATGAGGTCAGCTTTGACCAGGGTCAACTTAATGTCCAATGATAAACAGGTGTAACAGAACTGTCATAGGAGAGCCAGTGAAATATCAGTCAAGCACGCAGTTTGCACGCAGTCAGACAGTCCTGAGTAGAAGTAGATGCGCTTCATTTGGATGTGGCAGCGTGACATTAGTAGCGAGGGCGGAGAAAACCACTGAATGGAGTATCAGCAGCATCTATTCTACGTGAATCCCAATGAGCGGAGCGGAACAGTGACTGTTTTAACAGTCACTGTTGAAGTTACGCCTACACAGCCGTCGTTTAGGCCAAACATCGAATTTATTTTAGAAGCACTGAACAGGACAATAGACCTACATTATGCTTTTCAGCAATATTCACCAAATGTAAATGTGACGGATATTATGTATTTGTGTATTTTTGTTATCATTGTTTGTCATGCTGCAGCGTATTTTGTATTTACCTCTTCTGCTGTCAGATCAGGTAGGCACAACTGGTGTACTGGTTTATGTGCCAGATTTAAATGGAAACCACACCCACACAGTACAGACTGGCACTGTACCGGTCGAGTTCAAGCACACCCAGTCTGATCAGCCAGCATGACTGAAAACACCTGTATGGGTGCCCAGAGACTCCTTTTTCAGCACTTGTGAAAAAAATCAGCAAATCATGTCTTTTTTGACTAGTCAATGCAGAGAAGTAAAGATGGTGTAAATTTTTTTTTTAATCAGTTAGCCAGAAATCTTAGCGAACCGTAGTGAATTTTCATACATCTGTCACATTCCTCTCATTCAGAAGGAAAACGATGTCAGCACCACAAATGTTGGATTCTACAGAATCCGTACTTGTTCTTACTCAAATTAGAATGTTATGTGGTCATTTACAATTCGTGTTGTGTTTCATGACCTGAGTGAAATCCAAACAGTGCTGGTCTGACAATGAAAACCTTCTTGATCATTGATGGTAAACTTGTATCATATCACACAGTATCCTAACACCTGTGTCTGCAGATAGTCAGGATTCTGGCCTCTTCACCCCAAGGCTGTACAATAAAAAGCTCCAGGTCCAAGGAGGAGACCCTCCCCAAGTTCCTCAAAGCTGACGCTCAGCCTCCAGCATCCAAAGAGAAGTGAGATGAATAGACATTTGCCTTCAAGTCTTTAAGTGTACAGGTTTGGGGCAGCAGTAGATTTAAGCTGAACTGCAGCTTGTGTTTGTCGGCCTCTGTTGGTTATTGTGTGAGCTCGTGCCTGTGGAGCAGGTGTTGTTGAACCATTGTTCTACCAGACATAAACAACAACAAACCGCCTCCGTGAGTGTTTAGTCCATCCAAGAATGACAGTGTAATTATCATCAGCCAGCATGTTGTGTCTCAGCACATCTGGCACCAGGAATTACAGCCTGTAAATGTTTTGGTTGTCTTTGTGTCGTGTCAACTACAAAGACATTAAATCCCAAGTTGAATATTTCACATGGAACATTTTTTGAATGCCGTGAGTGAACAGTCAGACTGAAACTCCATGTACACTGTGGTTGCTCTGATGTCTCTGAACTCAGTGACACTTTAGTTGAACTTAGTTGATCCCCAAAGGAGAAAGTCAACTTTCCTCTTTCCCCTGACCACAGGGGGTCAGGGGTCACTGGGCTACAGAAAAGGGACTCAGTTTTATTGCTCATGGACACTTTGGTACTGCAGATGCTTGCTGCCATGAGGGTTTGAACCTGGGCCTTCAAGTTAATGAGTGGCCAGCCTACTCACTATGCCAACGTGCTGCCAAATTTTGCATGTTTACACAGTTCCTCACTACTCATAATGTCTGCATTAGTTTCTATTGTACTGTTCAGCCTCAGGAGCTGTGCCTGTGTTCCACAATGCTCAGACATTATTCTGAGCATTTCAAATCCTAGATGGTGGAACAGTCTCATTGTCTTGTCCACCATACAGTGCTGCACTCTGACTTACAGCTCCAAACCACTGCATGACACATTGCATCATTGCACTAGAATGTAGTAGTATAATGTGTATATATGTACTGCTAGTTAAGGTCTTTGTACCAATTCCACCCAGACCCTGTGCATTTACTTTATGTGGCAAAAAGTGGCTCTGATTTATTTAGTGTATTGGGCTGCGTATTGACTAATGGGGGAAGTGTTTTAAATACAATATATAAAATTGTGCCAGACAGTGTTGCCACTGTGCAAGGCAACCAGTTGTCTACTGCTGAAAATTCCTCATGAAAAATCATATGTCATCACATACCCATATGGTATTGTTTTGTATTTATTTTTATTGTTTTGTTTTTATACTTATACTGTAGAATAAACCCACAGTGTTTGGCTGTCAGTATAAACTCTTTGCCCTCCTCAGAGCAGCCAAACTGGGGGATGTTGAGCTTTTCCTGCATGGCCTTGATCTTGGCCACCTCACTGACATCATCACTGTAAGTAGATATTACACACAGGGATGGGATTTTGCTGTTTTTCTTGGATAAACAAGTACTATTCATTTGTAATGTGAGATTACTGTCCTCCTTCCTCACTGAATCCAAGATAGTAAGCAGAGATAACGTGCTGTTATGCACTGTACGATACAGTATTAGATCTATGGGTGAGATGCAGTAACCCCAAATGTGCTGTGTTGTGCACAGCTGCATTATTGACAGAATGACATGTACATGCATGGGAACATGCCATGAGAGGTGTAGTTTACATATTTTCCTTGCCGCCTCATAATGGATTTAGTTTGTCGGCCTGGCTTGGCTTCAATTAAACTGAGGGTCAGCAGGAGTTTTAGAACCTGTACCTATCTGATTTATTTAAGACTGGATTTGACGGGTGCAGATAGATTGTTTTCACCATATGGCAAATCCTCATGCAGGTACATCTGCTTCAGGTGGTGGGGTCAGGAGTAGCAGCAGAAGTTTTGATTTGGTAAATGCTGAGTGATGTTTTTTTCTCTCTGGCTCCCGGCTTTCCACACACACACATTCATGTGCAGGAAAATGACATCACCTGGAGCTACCTGTTGACCATGGAGAGGGATGACCTGGAGAAGGTAGAGGACGACTGTTGCATCTGTCTGTCTGTCAGCTCTTTTGCTTGCTGCCAGCCTTTAAGGTGACCCATAAAGAGTCGAGGGTAGTTGCTGATGTCATAGCACTGCAAGGCAACAAGTTCAAGAGAAATGGTGATGTTTCACTGGTAGATTTACATAGATTGAATAGATATAGCACTATCTTAGGTAAAGGGAATAGATTTAATGGATGCAGCACTTAGGGTGGGGTAATATAGCAATATTTTGGACATCGTTATATTGTGATATGGCATCATTGTTGCCCTTTTCCTGGTTTTAAAGGTTGCATTACAGTAAAAACATCCAGTTTTTGCAAGTTATGTGGTTATACTACTACATATATACTATACTTTGTTATACTACTACTGCTACAGGTACCACGTATTACAACTCTCGCAATTTGGTTATAGGTACTATTATATATCACTATTCTTTGTTGTTAGGACAGATTATATTTTGTTGAACTTTGATAGACCACCCATCTGCTACAAGAGGTAAATGGAGCATTGAATGTATGTTTAGTCAATCTTCAAAGCTGCATGATGTAATTTTCACATGACGGTGGGCTTGAGCGGAAACAAGAGGGAAACTCTTTGAATTTTGAGGCTTTCGCTGAAGTTATTTAATGTGACATCAGTAAACTGCGCACCATGTTTACCAAATTGGACAGTTTTGATGCTTTATGCCAAAGGGACGGGAAGCAAAAATATCTACACAACTTGCTCTGACTGGAGCACTCAGTCACTGCTGTTGAGGACATTTCTATGTCTCGCTTATAAGTCTAAATTTGTCACTACCTGTATGAGCTGCTCCTGTATGAAGTATCCATACTTCACACCAGAATGTAATTTGGGCACTCATTTTGGTGGGTTGGCATGTTTTTGTTTTTTTGTTGTTGTTGGAACCTCACTTTCTGATTTAGGCTGATAAGACAAGTGTATTTTAAGTGCAAATCTTTCATAATACTGCTTTAATCAGGCTGGTGAATTAATAGAATTAGAGTTACCAATAATCATTTTTGAAGGACAGCAGGTTTGGATTGAGAAAAGATGAAACTTGTTCTTTCTGTCAGATTGGCATCACAGATCCAGAGGACCAGCAGAAGCTGCTGAGTGCGCTGCAGCAGATGCATATGGACAGAGTGGACCTGGACAGACTCAACCAGCTGGAAAATGTAGACAGCGGGTAGTGTACCACACCTACGCCCCAGGCCTGGGGCAAATAGCATCTGCATGCTCTGTAGCAGAGGTTCCCAAACTGGAGTCTAGGGTCCTCCAGGAATCTTTCAGACAGTTCCAGGGACATAACATGAGAGGAACAATTTCTTTAATTTCACTGCTACTTAATTCATTGGATAGGTAGCATTTGGAGATATGAATGATTGTTCTCATTGGAGATTTCACTCTCTGTAGTGTTACTGGTCCACTGTAAATACAGTAAATACGGAAAACAGTCTTAGATGGTGGGACAAAAACTTTACTAAATGGGGTCTGAATTAATCTGGGCGTCCTTGGCTTGAAAATGTTTGGGAATCCTTGTACTACTGTATTGTTTTTGAGAATATTTATTGGGGTTTGTTTTAATGTACTTGGCTTGTCTAGTGAGTTGCCAATCACAGAGAATTATACCAAACTGACTTCAAAAACACGCTGCTTAGAGCCAGAAACAGAATTAAGTGTAGTAGCAGAAATCTCAACACTTGTCAGCTCCACACACCTG
>OMKZ01018516.1:12024-28431 GCA_900302535.1 Neoniphon sammara | reverse complement strand
TCCCAAATGCCCAAAAATATTGCAACAACAAAGTTTCAATAGCCTAAATGACCGACTACACACCACCAAAAACAAACTACTACTACAAAAGTAATATTGGCTGATTCTTCCATCTTGGTTTGAATGTTAGCGACCCCCGCGTTGCTCTCAACAAGCATAGTTGGCGTAATACTGTGCACCATTGTGACCTGGTGGTGAAGTACAGCCTTCATCCATGAGAGAATATAGTGCCTTTAGGTCTTTTGGAAAATACATTTCTTTTAGCCTATTTATCTCGATAATAATTATTATTGGGTTAAAACAATGGTTGTTGTTAATGTATAATTAGCGAACCCCACAGATGTATGAATTTACTTTCTTTATAGAAGCCCAGACCAATCCTTATGGGAGCTCAGCTGCCATTGACTCCCACGTAACTCGAACCCTGCTATGAGCGCATTTTGGTCGTATCAGAAAATCCGAGTTTCGGTCAACACAGCATTAGTCATATTTGCAGCAGAGGCAATGCTAGTTAAAAACTGGTGTTAAGTGCAGTTTGCAACTGTTTTTGGGTGGACAATTACAATACATATTTGACTGTACTATTAGCTTCCTGTTTTCAAACAGGACCTTTATAATAGTTTGTAAAGCCAAAAGAGTTCTCAAGTGTCCATGTGGCTTATATTATGTGGAAAAAATCAAGCCACCTCTTGAAAACCTGCATCTTTGAACATCAGACTGCCATTAGATGAAAGGTTGTGTCTTCCCCATTTTGCTGGGATCCATCACCTTATGTCATTTGTTCAGTTTACAGGCACTGAATAAGTTCCAGCCCTCAGCAAAGAAGGCATCCATGACAAGCTGCTACAGCAAGTGTTTTTGGATCCTCACCTTGGACACACTGCCCAAGAGGTCTAAATGAAGATCTTTGGCGTTGGTTTTTGGGTTGAGGTCTACAGTCTAAAAATAAATTGCGGCGTTCATGACAGGAAAACAGTCATTCTAGGTTGCAAAATTTTTTTTTTTTTTTGATGATTTAAGACCAACCACATATGTATATACTAGACCAAGATGGCGGCGCATGCACAACATGAGGCTCAGCATCTCTCTAGATTCTGCGAATTAGTGGTTAAATGCCTATTTGTGCCAAGTCTGTTCACTCAGAACAGTCTTGCATACTTCTCATACAGCCGACAAGAACTTTCGGACATAGGTTTCTACAACTTGGACAACTTGATTAACAATCTCTGGCTCATCCCAGAAATCGCCAAAACACTGGAGGTTACCAATCCGGCTCTGCAGACCGGAAGTGCTCGCAGGCTGCATCGAGACCATAAACAAAGGAGGGGGAAGAGAGGTGGGCTAAGGGTTAAGCAAAGGCTAACTCCACATTGGCTATCTCTGTCATCCTTGCCAATGTATGGTCACTGATGAACAAAATGGATGAACTACAGCTGCAGACCATCACTCACAAATGGATTACAGACTGCAACATCATGATCTTCACAGAAACATGGCTCAACAAGTGTGTTCCCAACAGCAGAACACAGATGACTCCAGTAAGACCAAAGGTGGGCATCTGTGCATTTACAGTGCATTCAGAAAGTATTCAGACCACCTTCACTTTTTTCACTTTTGTTATGTTGCAGCCTGATACTACAGTCATTTAAATTCATTTCTTCTCTCATTAATCTACACTCAGTGCCCCATAATGACAAATTTAAAACAGAATTTTAGATTTTTTTGTAAATTTATTAAAAAGAAAAAACTGAAATATCACATTGACATAAGTATTCAGACCCTTTTACTCAGCACTTAGTTGAAGCACCTCTGGCAGCAATTACAGCCTCGAGTCTTTTTGGGTATGATGCAACAAGCTTTGCACAACTGGATTGGGCAATTTTCTGCCATTCTTCTTTGCAAATCCTCTCAAGCTTGGCCAGGTTGGATGGGGACCATCGGTGGACAGCCATTTTCAGGTCTCTCCAGAGATGTTAGATAGGGTTCAAGTCAGGGCTCTGACAGAGTTGTCCCTAAGCCACTCCTGTGTTGTCTTGGCTGTGTGCTTAGGGTCATTGTCCTGTTGGAAGGTGAACCTTCGTCCCAGTCTGAGGTCCTGAGCGCTGTGGAGCAGGTTTTCATTGAGGATATCGCTGTACTTTGCTCCATTCAGCTTTCCCTCAACCCTGACCAGTCTCCCAGTCCCTGCTGCTGAAAAACATCCCCACAGCATGATGCTGCCACCACCATGCTTCACTGTTGGGATGGTACTGAGCAGGTGATGAGCAGTGCCTGGTTTCCTCCAGACATAACATTTAGAATTGAGGCCAAACAGTTCAAGCTTTGTTTCATCTGTGCCTTGCAACAATCCTGTCTCTGAGCTCTGCAGGCAGTTCCTTTGACCTCATGGCTTGGTTTGGCTCTGATATGCACTGTCAGCTGTGAGGCCTTCTATAGAGAGGTGTGTGCCTTTCCAAATCATGTCCAATCAATTTAATTTACCACAGGTGGACTCCAATCAAGGTGTAGAAACATCTCAGCCATGATCAAGAGAAATGGGAGGCACCTAGGCTAAATTTCAAGTGTTGTTGCAAAGGGTCTGAATACTTATGTCAGTGTGATATTTCTGTTTTTCCTTTTTAATAAATTAGCAAAAAATTCTAAAATTCTGTTTTCACTTTGTCATTATGAGGGTACTGAGTGTAGATTAATGAGAGAAAAAATGAATTTAAACAATTGTAGCATCAGGCTGCAACATAACAAAAGTGAAAAAAGTGAAGGTGGTATTTTGCTGTCTTAGTATTTGTACTTTGTGCAATGACAATAAAGTTGAATCTAATCTAATAAGTATCTAATAAGTATGGATGCATTGTACATTAAGGAAACCAGTAATGACCAAAGTGTGCTGAACTCATGGGCCTTGGTCATACCTTTCCTGTTCCTCCATTAGCTGTTCTATCTCTGTTTTCAGGGACTTCAGCACCTCCTGGTTGCCTTTCTTCTCCTTCTGGTCCTTCTTTACCTCTTCTTCCAGCTTCTGCTGGAATAGTGCTAGCTCTTTATTGGTCACCTTGGCACAAGAAAACAACAAAAAGACACTGAGCCCATTCTGATTCATCTCATCACATACACATTCACTGCCACATTTGGGGCTTTTCTTGAAGTCTGACTGGAGTTAGGCCTACTTGAATATTGGCACTGATCTCCTGAAAGTCTTCTTCAAGGGACGTAATGGCCTCCTTGCGCCTTAGATTTACTCTGTCACAGTCACTTGCTATTTTGTTGATCTTTTGCTCCAACTCTTTGTTGCTCTTTTCTTTCTTGTTGATGTCACCCTGGTACAGGAAACAAGGCAAAAAGACATTAAAACAAATCAACAACCTTAAATATAATCAGAGATATGTATTGGCACTTTTGGTATATGTGGAACTCACACTGCTGTTCTCAAAAAGCTCATAGGCCTCTGTGTTGACTGCTACACTACTGTTGGCCCGCAGACATGCCTACAAGTAGAAAACAAAATACAGCCACAAGCAGCAACAGATGAGGTCCATTTAACAGACATGTTAAATGCCTTAGAAACAATATTTTGTCTTTATTGCCTTCACCTATTAATCAAACAAAATATGGCTTTACAAACAAGCCTGTTGTTATAGTTCCACCATGCGGTCAAATTATGTTGCCTGAGTAGTGGATGCGATTTCTAACCTATCTGTCAAGTTTGGTTGTAGCGCTTATGGTTTTGGAAATCCAGATACTTTTAGTGGAGAAGCAAGGAAAGGAGGAAGGAAATAAGGAATAATAATCCGAACAATCCTATGCGAGCCCCCTAAATATCAAACACAAATTTGACCTCAATTTATAATTCTGTGACCACTTCATGCATTTCAATATTCTAGTCAGGTTATTTAAAAGGACAGGTCAAATCCTTGTGCCTACCTGTACAGCTGGAGGCTTTCTCAAAGAGCTTTCCGTGGTTTTCATGGAAGCATCTTCACCTGGAGACAGAATAGTTTCCCACACACCTTCATCCACCTCACTGTTATAGAAATCTACATCCCCAGAGTAAGGGCCATATTGTTGATTCCCAAGGCTTTCGCTCACAGTAGTCAGTAGTGGATCATCTGCTCTCCAATTTCCTACAGTGGCACCCATTCCACTAGCTGACAGGCCAAGCTGAGGCAGATGGGAGCTAAATACATACGGACTGGGTAGGAAGGGATAGACTTCAGGATGTACAGAAGAATAATCTTGCAGATAGTCTGTGTAATCAACGTCATGTCTTGCATGCATGTCAGTGGCGGAAGAGTTGATATCAGGATCTGCTATGACATCCAGGTCATCCAGACTGGTCCCATGTCCAGCTTGTTGCAGAGAAACAGCATGCTTAGCCAGGCCGATACACTGTCCCATCTTTATGAAGCGAAGGGACTCCAGAAGAAAGGGCTCAAAGCCACCCGCCTCCTGAATCTTCAGCTGAGCCACAGTTGGGAAATTGTCAAGCTCGCCCACAAGTAGGGGGTCCTCAGCACCCAGGGGGCCATGCTCTTCCAAGATCTGGGCAAAATAGCTGCATGTTGGAGAGAGGCATTGCAGAAAATAAACAAGAGAATACACAATGTGGAGAATACACAGGTGTCTACAGAAGAATGCTACAAGCTTTTTTCAGTATGATTTGGCCCATAGTCTGTGCTGCAGACTGAAGTTTTACTTGTTCATCTGCTGCTGAAACAGCTGAATACAATCCAATCAAGTTTGCCTTTAAAAACATCCACAAATCTAACTGGTACTCTGCACAGTAGTGATACACGAATCGGCTCCCAATGTCATCCGAATCCACATGTAATCATAAACTATCCATCTGCAACCTATCTGAATGAATAATTTTCTCCAATTTAGAGACCCACACCCGCATGGAACTGCATTTCACTCCACCTGTAATCTATGCTGCTTTTTAAATTATTTTGAACAGCAACATTTAAGCAGCAAAACTAAAAACTGTAGTTATAAACTTGACAGAGTTACAGAAGAAACTCTCCAGGGGAAATTAAACTTTTAGCCTTTGAAATAATTTCAGGACAGTGGGTTTACTCCAAACAGTTTCACTGTATGAACCTGGACTGTGTGTGACCTTTTTGGATGTGTAGAAATAATCAATGAAGTTTCGCCATGGAGGCATCATGCGTTAATGCGCACAGTGTCTCTCTTGATGTGCATATGGTTTCTGCTGCAGGGAGATTCGCTGCAAGACAGTATTTTATAAACTCAAATAGTCAATAGCACACCTGTCAATGCTCCTGTTTTTCCCGGTTTCCTCCCGTATTTCAAGGTCATCTCCCAGTGCCCTCCCGTTTTGTAAGTTTTGTATGTTTGTTTGCCGTTACCCAAGTTGCCAGATCGCCTATAAAACAAAGTCTACACACAATCCACACACTTACATATCTGTCACTGCAACCTGGCAAGCCAGAATCCGATTCAAGCTATGGATTCAAGAGGTGTGTGCGCAGCTGTTCTTTGCGCAGAGAGCCAAGCCACCTAACTAAATGTTGTCCAAATATAAGTACTGTAAAGAAATATACAGAAATATAAAGAAAAAGAAGAGCAGCTGGGGGAAAACGTATCATTGAATTGTTAGAAGTGACAGGTATGGTCAATAGTAAATAGTCAGCCCTCCCAAATGAATTATTTCTCAGGTGGATATATGTAAGCGTGACGTGGTAACATATTACCAGCCCACTACAATAAAGATAAACTTCAGGCACTCCAAGCGTGGTGAAATTCCAGGCCTGCTAAGGTCCGTACATAATCTGCTCCAACGAAATCTTCTCACCCAGATCCTGAGTGACAGAAAACTCTGGTGGTCATCCAGAATTCATAGAACATTAGTTCTAGAGTGTTACATTTGTAACTCTCGTTCTATTTATTTTTTCCTGACCACCAGTGGTGGTACACAAAACAACAGTGACACAACAGTGACACACAACACAACACAATAGTGACACAACAGTAGCATATGAAGGTACATGGGAACTCCCAGGTAGAGAGATGGTCCCAGAGAGACTCCTTTCAGCGGAGCCCAGCCCAGAGGCTTATACTTCTTACCTCTTCCATAACAAAGAGGTTGTAAACAGGCAGTTGTCTGACTGACCACAGCAGTTCCAGTGACTTCTCTGCCCCCTCAACTGAATCTAGGGGATTGATGTCACAAACTCAATGGCTTGATTAACATGGAAAGGAGACATTTTTTGAACTTCGGACTTGGTAGGAGAGTTACTCCTAAGCCATCTGTGTACACTTCTGGCTCACTGATAAGGCAAGGATTTGACCAACTCCAAAGAGAAATTCTGTATTAGCAGACAGTCATTTCAACTTTGCCTGCCTTAATGGCTCAAACAAGGGGAGACAGGAATCTAAGTGCTAACTTCAAGTCCCATGATAGCACTACAGTGACTCTGTGATGGTCTAAGCTTCAAGGGTTCCTTTAACAAACTACTGACCAGAAAGTGAGACCCCACCATCTGGTTGTCCACTCTCTCATGCCCTGCCAAAATGGCAGCTACATATACTTTCAAAGTGAGAAACCACATCTACCGTCATCTAGCAATGAATGCAGGATACACAGAATGCTGGCTGTGGAGTACCTCCCCGGAGTACATCATTGAAGAAAACAACTTCCACCAATTAGCACAGAACGACCTGGTGGAGGAAGCCCTTGCACTCAACACAGTGTGGATCACTGCCTGGCCACAGGATTCCAGGATTGGGTCCTGGCTTCCAAGGGCCAGATGCATAGCTAAAGGTGATCTGGGTTCAGATGCCATATGCATCCTTTCAGCCGGAATAAGGTTCGGTCTCCTCGAGACATGCCATGGCACTCTGCTGAGTTTCAGAAGCAAAGGAAGCCATGGTCTCACTGGCCAGTTGGAGGCTACATGAAGTAACCTGTGACCTCCATGCTGAACTCTGTCCAGTTTTACCCAGATAAAGAGAACTGAAAGAAAAGTGTACAGAAGTCATGCTGGCCAAACATGAGTTAGAGCATTGATAGCTGGAGGACAGGTCCTCCCTATAAGGAATAGCCAGAAGGGACAATGTGTCAATGCCTACGAGGCAGATCTTGAGCCCTGAGGCTCCAATTTGCTCCAATTTGTGCAGGATGCTCCATCACACTCACCCAAGTGGACTTCACCTGGGATCCAAGTGGAGTCCACTGACCCAAATTTGAAGGGCACAAAGGAGAGAAAACCCACAGGAACCACCATGGATGCCGCTGTGGCAACCCTAGCAGCCAAAAGAAGAGACGGTACTTCAACAAAATGCCTCTCGGGAAGAAACCTAGCAGCTGTAGGATTGCCTCTACATGCTTAGAGAAAAGAGAGGCTCTTACTGACTGAGAGTCGAGAGTCATGCCTAGGCAACCTACTTTCTGACTTGGAGTAAGTATGCCCTTGGCATAGTTTACTGTGAGGATTAGTTGGCTCACATGGCAAAGAAGTGTGGCTGTGTCACACTGCCACACTGCCTGCTCCTGTTGACAAAATTAGGTATGGCAAGACTGTCATATCTCTGGCTGGCATAAGTGAGATGCTCAATCCCAAGACACGCACAGCACTGATCATGGCCAACCTCTGCTTGGAGTGGGAGCATGCACAAGCTCCTGACATGTAAACTAAACATGTATGAAAGTGAGTCAGTCCACCAACTACATTATATTGATTTTTTAAGTGGGCCTTTTTATATGTAGCTAAAATACATTTTGTTTCTGCCCCTCTCCACAGTAATGCACTGCTTAACTTCTGTGCCCATACTTCTGCCTGCTTCTCCAAACTGGGGGCATGCCAACCGGCATGAACTGTAGGTAATACACTGACCATGGATAAGCACCGCATACAACCCCACTTAAACAAACCCAGACTAACACTTTAATTAACAAAAGCAAAAAATAATTGACATTAGCAATGGTCGCAGAGCCCTGCCCTACTAACAAGACAATGCTAATCAAGTAGACTTACCAACAACCAATGATATACTGCCAATATTATGTCCTCCGAGAGCAGAGAGCTAACATCATCATGCAGCCTCATGCAGCAGCAAGAGTCGAAAACACCTTTTTTGCACATGAGGAACATGGACAATGATGAACACAGAGTTTCCGACTACACACCAATGGTGGTGGCCAACTATCCCCACCAGGCAAGCTAAAACACACACCTAATGTCGGCTAACAGCTAATGGTAACCACTAGTACCTGTACTGTAGCAATTCAGCACAAATAGTAACGGCAAGATCACAGCTGTTTGTGTGCAAAAAGAAAATTTACAAACAAGTTGAATGCGGCTTGCCGCATCTTCTGGTGGACTAATAAGCAAAGCACCAAGCCTTAGGCTACAAGGCTCCAACCAATTAGCTAAGGTGACCTGCTATTAACTCCTCAATTACAAGCTGATAGAGGAACAGATTATGAAATGCCATTAGGGTGACTTTGTTGATATGTGAGATGGAAGTATCTAGTGTAAAGCACCATCTCTGACGGCTAGGGAAAATGAAATAGAACGCCTAAAGTCCAGTCATTCACATAAATGTATGCATAGTTTGAACTTACTCATACAAACTCTCTTTTGCTGGGTCAGGATTGTTGTCCAAAATCTTTTTATAGTGACCTCTGTGGTTGGTAGCGTTGTACTGGTCCTCAAAATCAGCAACATGCTCTCGAAGGTGACTGGGTACACTGAATGGATCACTGGGGTGAAGGAATGATCTATTGACAGAAATCTGAAAGTTAGAAACAGATCTAATCTCCAAGAGACAAGAAGTCCTTCCCTGTGGATCAAGCAACTTACAAAGAGTCATCCTCATCAAAAAGGTCTTGGTCCCACTCATCTCTCGGAGCAGCACCTCTCATCCCAGACAAAACAATAACACCCTGGGAGGGAGATCAGAGTTCTCAGAGTTATGTTACAGTACAACTCAAGACAACTCGGGGTGGGGGGTGAGGGAGTACACCCAACTTCGAATGGGTGTGCTTTGCAAGTACAACCAAGATACACATCACACACACACACACACACAAAAATAAAATACAGAACAACCAAGAGCGGAAAAAAGAGTGGAAAAAAAAGAATTGAGCCCACACTACTACGAAGTATGTGGTACACGCTCTCAGCGGTGACCCACGGGGGTGCCCCCACTGCATGTTCAAAAGTTAAGACCCTATGCAAAATGCGTACATGGTGGCAGGTCTGCCCATACATCTTCTCACCTTTGGCTCTCTGTGTTTCTTCTTCCGGCCTCGGTTCTTAGTTTTCATAGGAGAATTCTGAAAGGGCAGTAAGTGCAATGAGACCTGATTAAAGCTTCATTCTGTCTTAAATTAATAGGGAACATACACATTCCCAAGGTGAAATTCAGTGTCCAAAGCTACTTCACTGTATAGCTGTATATAACATGAGACACTTAAGCCAAGCCCTACGGTACATGCACTGAACCACTAGAAGTAACTGCAAATAAGAATGAGTTGGAATGTATTACTGAACATGACTAAATATTTTTGGCTGCACAGAATAAAGGTTAGAACAACTAATTTTCCCCAGAGATTCAAGTATTCATTGAGCAGCATAGCACACAATTCTTTGAAAAATGTTTGAAACAGGGATAATAAGGAGATGAAATCTATACAGATAAAAATAAAGTTGAACAGTAACTCAAACACTCCAGAGGTAACCTGGACAAGCTGAGAGAAAAATGATCTGACAATAGACTAGTAGTGGTCAGTCTGTTATTTTTTTTTTGTTATTGTTTTTCTTTGTTTTCTTTTGTTTTTTACCGTATGGGTATTTTGAGTTATATACAGTGAGGTTCAAACATCTGAGTCCAATACCATTATTTTGTTTGTAAATTAAGCTTTAACTGTAGCTTTAAGGGTAGACTTACTACCCTTGTCTTCCCTTGTCTACCCTTTTATTTGACGGACACACGTCCGATCATTTTAACCATGATGCCGCACAGCTCTCTGACCAGTCAGGAGAGCGATAACCCGAAAGTAAAAGAAATGTGTACTGTGTGACATGTTTGTCATCGTACCTGAAGAGGATTTTACCGATAGTGCTTTTACTTGTTCCAAATGTACCAGAATTATCCATCTACAAGACCTCCTTATTTAACTAAAAGGACAAATCAAGCTGAGAACTGAGCAAACAGCCATTTTAAAGGAGCAATCCAGAATGCAGGACAATTTTAACAGTACTGTTTTCGTTGGTGCCCCTGTGCTCAGACCTCTTCACTCTGGTCTTTTTAGCTGCTACTCTGCCACTGCAGGACCCCTCTGCCATCACCACCAGGCACACAGCTCTCCATGACCCTCCTGCCATCACTGCTGCTTCCCCACACCTCCCATGTTCACCTCCCCATGGCTGTTCCATGGGGAGGCTGTTCCACCAACTCCACCCCCCGGCTATCGCCAGGGAAGAAAGTCACACCTCCGGTCATCACCCCCTCCCCTTGTCATTTTATCGATGCCTCACAAGAGATGTGTGAGAAGTTTTTAAATTCTTTTTCAAAAAGAGTTATGGATATAAGGCAACAAATTGTTCCCCTGACCGTGTTTTATATGCCAGTAGGGACATTCATAGTTATTTTAGCAAATTTGAACCTGTATTGCTGCCCTTTTTATCTGAACTTATATCCCATATGAAATCAACCATGTGCAGCCTTGATACTATTCCTACTAAATTTCTTAAAGTTGGGTCCAGTATTTTATTGACTATTAATAGCTCCTTAGAAAAAGGCACTTTTCCATCTGTTTTTAAACATGCTGGCATCCAACGTCTTAAAAAACCCCAACCTTGATCCTTCTGTTCTTAACAATTTTAGACCAATTTCTAAACTTCCGTTTTTATAAAAAGTAAAAACCCAACTAATAGCTTTCATGTGTCATAATAACATCTTTGAGAGGTCTCAGTCAGGTTTTAGAGCCTTACATAGCGCAGAAACTGCCCTCCTCAAGGTAACCAATGACCTCCTTTTAGTAGCCGACAGGGGAGAGTGCAATTTTAATTCTTTTAGATCTAAGTGCAGCTTTTGACACAGTAAACCGTGCCATTTTAATTGACCGTCTTAATACATGGGCTGGCATCAAGGACACTGCACTAAGTTGGTTTTATTCTTACGTTTCAGAAAGAACCTACTCATCTTCTACAACTTGCATTACCTGTGGTGTACTGCAAGGCTCAATTTTAGGTTAAATTTTATTTTCTATCTACATGCTTCCACTCGGCCAGATTATCCAAAGTCACAGTGTCTCTTTTCATTGCTACGCAGACGACACACAGATATACCTTCCCCTGAGACCTGGTGACCAAAAAAGCCTAGCTGCTGTTGTATATTGTCTCAGTGATGTCAACTGTTGGATGGCACAAAACTTTCTTCAGCTTAACAACTCAAAATCAGAAATCATATTAAGTCCCCCAAACTTTATAAATCTCATTGAGAGTGGCCTTGGTCCCTGGTCTGGTAATGTGAAACCTGCTACCAGAAACTTGGGGGTACTATTTGACTTAGATCTAAGCTTTGAACCACACATCAAAAAAGTTGTCTAGTCCTGCTTTCTTCATATAAGAACCATCTCCAGAATTAAACCAATGCTCTCACACTCTGATCTGGAAGCAGTCATTCACGCACTCATTTTCTCTAGACTCTACCACTGTAACTCACTCCTTTCTGGCATAAACCAAAAGTCACTCTCTTGCCTCCAACTAGTTCAGAATGCAGCAGCTAGGCACTGGTTTTAACGGACAGCATCACATCACCCCAATCCTGGCTTCTCTCCATTGGCTCCCTGTTCAATTTAGAATTGATTTTAAGATTTTACTGATGACTTTTAAAGCACATTTAGGTCTGGCCCCAAGCTACATAATAGAAATGCTGACCCCATATGAGCCATTTCAGAGCCTTAGATCCTCAGGTGGGGCCCTCCAGACCGTTCTAAAGTCGAGGCTTAAATCTAATGGTGACCGCGCTTTTGCCATCAGGGCCCCTCAGCTTTGGAACGACCTTCCTGAGGAGATAAAGCTCACAGAATAAGTGACTTCTTTTAAATCACTTCTAAAAACCCATTTTTATAGACTTGCCTTTATGTGATGTTGTCTTTTTATTGCTTTTATACTTTTAATTTGTATTTATTTATATTTTTTTGTTTTTACTGTCTTTTTATATTTAAACTTTTTAATGTTCTTTTTATTGGTTTATTTTTATTTTCTTATTTCTTTTACCTTTTTTTGTCATCCTGTCTTCTCTCAACTGTGTTTTAAATCCTTGTCTTCTTGTTTCAATACTATCTTAACTTTTCCTTAATTTTATCTTGCTTTTATTTGGCCTTAATGTTATGTCTTTTGATTATCCTGCTTTTGCTTTGTCTGTCAAAGCAAAAGCTTTGACAGACTACTATTATTTGTATAGCAAAGGTGCTATACAAATAAAGTTATTGTTATTATTGTTAAATAACTGTTGTTGAACCCAAAAAATCCACATGTTCTTGGTACTTACATTTTGATTTTCATTCTCAGACTTTTTTAAGACTAAACAATGGCCATCTGAAAAACAATGAACTGAAAGTTAAAATGTACGTCAGAACAAAAACCATCAGCAAATGATTAAGTATACCTTTCTAAATTCAAAGGTTACCCCAATTCAAAATGCTTACCCATTATTTCAAAATACTCATCCAGTATAGTGTGGCAGGAAGCATACTGATCTCTATGCTCCTCAAGAGTCCAGATAAAGAGCCTCATGTCCTGTGCTGGAGCTTGTTTTAGGTATTCAGTCACTGTCAAGCCAATTTTAGTAAAAACCTCAGGCCCAAGTTTCTCTATAATCATGTCCTGCAATGGGCCGAACTTTAGCAGAAGTGCCAGGTCCAACTCCTCCAAATGTCCAGCATAGCGTTCAATGAAGTCTCTGGCAGCATTCAGACCTAGAGAAGGTCACAAGAATTACGTCAGGCTTCCTGCCCTAGCATTGATGTAAAATTCCAGTTTTTCAATGACTTTCCCCAACTATGCGCTTTTTCTTTCCTGGTTTGCTTTTCTCAAGGGGTGAACAGTCTTGTTTCCACTACAACTGGGCTGAAAACGACAATCCTTTGTGAATGAGTACAATTATATACAATCTGCTACATTCCTATGTCACTGATATTTCGTGGCTTCCCCACAGAGTTTATCAAATTTTCTGATTTCCTCCATCTGAAATAAACAACTTAAAATACCAGGATATTTCAAGAATTGCATGATATATTTCACACATCTTTTGAATTTCTCCGGCCTGCTGAAATTGTGTGAAATCATGTGTTCAATGATTTCTTAGAACACAAAAAAGGTATGGTATGGCTAACCTGCATTGTTGAGCTGGCGTGCCCAGTCCAGCAGTTTGGGATTGATATCCTGTGAACTGCTGAGTACCTGGATGAAGACACGAGCCCAAACCCTGTTCCTTCTCTCCAGTAGCAGCTCAACAGCCTGGCTCAGCGTCTCCAGCGGCTGCTGCTGCCAGCTCAGCATCCTCCCAGCTAGCTGGTTGCCCCGGGACAAGTCCAGCTCAAGCCAGGGCTTCAGGCTGCTGGTCAGGGCAGTAATGTGGACATGTTTCTCCTCTCTGAGCACCTCTATATTCTGGCTGATCTGGAGCAGGACTCGATCCCTGTACAGTAGCCAGGCTAACAACACAGAGGCCAGGTTAAAATAAAATGGATACACAGTGTCCGATATTCAGTTTTATGGTCAAAATAATTTACATTTTCAATGTATAAAGTGTCACCCTAGCTGTTTCAGTGTTATTTAGTATACAGGATCCAGCAATAGCCTGACAATTTAGCTGTGATGGAGGCGGAGGGGGAGTGTGGAGGTTTGAATTTATTTAAAGTGATAGCTACATTTTTATGGAAATGAAGAATTTTTAAAAAATGCATGAATAGCTAACTTAGAGGTGAAGAATAAAAGCATTTTCCCACAAAAGTTATACTGATTACAATTTTATCAATTTTCTAATTCTGACAAGTCCAAAATGAGTCCTTTGCTAACACCAACAACACAACTGAGCCAGTAGTGTTACGGCGTTGAAACCAAGCCTATCTCCGTAGCAGGTTGTCAGTTTGCTAGCTAGTCAGTGAGAAAACAGCTGAGTACGTGGGTGAGCACACAGTTTCACCACTGGCAAACCACAAAATTCCAAAAAACCCCAACAGCTCAGCAACAAAACCGGAGCAAGACAGGTGAACATCGGTGCAAATGTGCCGATGTTCACCGTTCATACGTGGCAGGTGTTCTACTGAGACCCCAAGTGCAGTGTCGAGTGTCAAGTTGTTTTGTATGAGCCGTTCGAGAAAGCTGCAAAAATTTATTCTCTAATTGTTAGTTTCTCTCATGAATGACAGAACGAAAAAGGTGGAACTCAACTGCGAGGGCAGTGCAACACCCACACAATCATGAGCATGCACACACTTAGAGTTTAAAGCGCGCACATGCAAGACTTTTGTAGTTCAGCTCCAAAAAAGGAACCAGTTGCGCGCAGTCTTTGATTTACCTTTAAAAGATTTACGTGAAGTGTATGTGAACTTCTGCTTCATCAACCACAGACTAGTACCTTGCTTGTGTTGTATTAAAATTTCATGGGTACATCGCTTTGGATAAAAGTGTCTGCTAAATGGCAAATTGTAAATTATAACTGTAGACTGTTATCAGAGCGGAGCAGCAAACTCCAGCAGTAAGAAACGAGACTGCAGCCTGGAAAGGATTTGTAAAGTGTGACGGTGTTGTTGATGTGTGGCTCTCAAGAGCAGCAATACTGCAGGCCAAGCAATCAGACTCTTCTGACAGGCACTGCCACTTGAGCTTTATAATTTTAGGTCAGCATTACTATTTTTTAAACTAGAAGAAAACAAATATCACACCTGCCACATCCTGGTTCACTTATCAGTCCAACTACAGAGAGGTAGGGGTGTAATGATCTATCGATCTGGATCAATGTACTGATTCAATGATCAACGGCCCAATATCATTGACGCAAAGTAAAAACATCAATCCATATCATCTTTAGGATATGCCTTTATTTTGACATTCCCATGGCACATCTGTGTGCTATGTCTTCATTTCTGTCCAAACGCACCTCCTCCCTAAACTTTCAAACAGTGTTAGTGCCAGGCAGATAATGACAAGCAGCCAAGAAAAGGACAATGAGAATATTTACTCCCCTCTCAGGAAAATTATCAGCATACTGTCTCATATCGATTGCAGGCCCCTGAATTTAATTAAATTGAAATTCTATCATGGCAGTGATGTCAGCAAATATCGTATTGTTGTCTGAAGAATTGATATATTGTATCGTGATGAAACTTGTGATTAACACCTCTACAGAATGGTAGAAAAATTACTGGTGCCCCTCACTGAGTTGTGTGACCCTCTGGAGAGGAGCGACAAAACTCAGTCGCCACAACTCCAGGCTGGCTGTCTGGTGCTTTCAGAGGTACTAACAGTATTGTAAATGTCCTATCCAATTTCCTGCCTTAAGATGGTTACCCATAGTAATCTGGTTTCTTGTGAGTACGTCAGCGTAGTCCGTGAAACTTTTCAGGCAAATTATCGAAATTTTTCAGGGGTTCTTAATCAAGCAGTACCTTTCTGCTGAGACGGGGTTGCTGAATTTTCTTTCTCCAGCATGTTGTCATCATTGATACCCTGCTTATCTTCAGATGACCGTCGATACTGCTTCCTCCTGAGCTTGCGGTCTTCCTTGGATTTTAACTTCTTCAGACTGAAAATTAGAAAGAAATGGCCATATAGACCCATCAGTCTCATCCGCTGTGAAAGTAAAATTCTTGCTAATAGACTAGACAGGATAATCTCCCACTTGGTCTACCCTGATCAGGTTGGGTTTATCAGGGGGCACAACTCAGCTGATAACATTCAACGCCTAATAGATGTCATGTGAGCTAGTAGCAAGTAGACTCACCTGTAGCCGCCCTTTCATTGGATGCCGAGGAGGCGTTTGACAGGGTGGAGTGGCCACATTTGCTCTCCACCCTGGCGACTTTCAGCTTTGGTGCAAATTTTATAAGCTGGGTCCGTCTCTTCTACGCCAACCCCAGGGCCTCGGTAGTGACAAATAGTTTTGCTTCTCAACCCTTTAACCTTGGTAGAGGTACCAGGCAGGGGTGCCCCCTGAGCCCACTCCTATCTGCGCTAGCTATTGAGCCCCTGGCTGCTGCCATACATACGGATGCTGATTTTCAAGGTGTCAGTGTTGGTGGTTCCTCACATAAGCTTTAATTATATGCAGATGATGCCTTGGTGTTTGTCTCTGAGCCAGAACGCTCCCTTCCTTCCCTCTTAAAATGTATTGATGCATTCTCTAAAATTTCAGGATGCAAAGTCAATTGGTCTA
>OMKZ01018516.1:0-11170 GCA_900302535.1 Neoniphon sammara | reverse complement strand
ATTACACCAAAATGCTTTGAAAAAAGATCTCTCAATTCTAATCTCTTAATAATCATTTAATTAAAAAAAACTCCTTGTGGTATCTGTGATGTTCACAGCATCATAGCAAACCTTGCTTCGCCTCACCTTGTACATTTCTGATTTACTCTCAGCTTCTGTGGACGCTGGGGTTTAGCGATGGCAGTCTCAAACTGGAGAAAGAAGAAAGGAATCATATCAGTACTTACACTGTGATTCAGGAGCACAATGACTGCTGAAACTCTGCTTTACTGCTAAGATCTTCCTTACCTTACATTTGATGAGGCCTGTTGAACCAAAGATTTTGATACTACAGATCTGACCCCCGCAGTCTGGAGTGAAACATTCTTCTTGTAGGAAATCCTGTGACAGAAATATCACACGGACATAAAGGTACATAAGTGAATGATGCAACGTGAGGCATTATGCATGTAAACTTAAACCTTTTATGTTCTGCACTGCAATGAAAATTTTCTTGAACTGCCTCTTAATTAAAATTTTTCTTTTAAATCTGTTCTGGATGTTTATTATTTTATAAAGCACTTTGAATTGCCTCTGTGTATAAAACGTGCTGAATGTGCTGTGTAAATAAAGCTGCGGTGCCTAGCAGATTTCCCACCAAATTTGACCTTGTGGCACCGGTGGCAACATAAAAGCTGTCAATCCTCTTGCTGATGGTCTCTTAAGTTTATGATAATTATGTTGATGTCTCAAAATAAACGTGCTACTCATTTTCTGATAGTAAAACGCTACACATAGCAGCCTTAAAAAATACTGTTACCTTTTCACTCTTTTCAGAGAATGATGTTGCCTTGAGGGTTTTCCAACAGGTGATGTGATACTCCACAATACAGTTTTGACTGCAACATATTCGAATGAAGCCCTATCAAACAAAGCACATTAGTTTGTCAGTACTTTTGATATTTGACTCCTAAAGCAATGAAAGGCTGGCAGATTCATCTTGTTGCTGACATTTACCTTAAAATCTGGGTCAGTGAAGTAGATTTCAACTTTCAAAGGGCCAAGACAATTCTCAAGACGACAAATGGCATCAGGCGTAGGAGGAAATTTACACAACTCTATAGCACTCAATAGAAGTTCCTAAGAAGAGAAAACACACTGAGTTTATATATTCTGCACAGATTAATTAAACGTATACTATGCAATTTTGGGACAGATTTTGGCAACAAACATTGCAGAGGAAGCGAAAAGAGTTGACAACATCAGCACAGCTGGTCTGTGTGAGTTGATTTGGTTTATATCATTACATTTCAAAATGTCTCCACAAAGCACATATTAGTTTCAGGATTGTTGATAGGTTATGAAATCAAATAGTGCATGTCTAATTTTCAATGGGTCAAGACAAATTTAAAAAAAAATTCAAAATGTAACTCAATGCCAATGAATTCAAATTATTACTTAAACGGAAAGTGATGGATTAATCATTTGCATTGTTTCATTCTTTCCTACCCTTAAAGTTGTTTGAATATGTATATAATGTATCAGAGATAATACAAATAATGATATCATACCTTGAAATAATCTAGCTGTGTTTCTTTGACAATCTGTTTTGTCATAGGCCAGGTGAGTTTACCTGGTGTTATTTGATTCTTAACCATCTGCAAGGAATCTGAAAACTGTTCAAGAGCAAATGGATATCTGCCAGAAGAAAAAAGTTGTATGAGATATAGATTAAGAAACTGTACACAGTGTAATGACTGACACCAAACTGGTACCATTAGCCAGAAGCTACCTGTTCTCCTTGATGTACACCCTTCCAATGCCAAAGTATACAAGACACTGAAATGTCCTCTCTTCATATGATTTGATGTTCTCCAGTATTCTCTGTGCTTCTGCAAGTTCCTGTGTTCAAATCATAAACAAAACATTTCATTTTTGCAGCAAACTGCTTTGATTTATAATCTTTAAGATTCTATCTTATGCAATTATGCCAAATTTTTTGATGGTATCGCTGGATAAAAGAAACCAAGATTACTGCATGTGTAGCAGTGCTGTGAGCCTGTGTTGCTGCTTCATCAATCAGTAAGTTACCTCTGGTTGGCCAATTTCTGTCAGGGCTGATGCACGGCCATAATACAACAACAATACATCCAGTGTAGAAAGTCCAAATTCCTGAGAAAGCAAAAGCAAAACCCATCATTCCTGTGGCTTCAAAGCGTCAAGTGCCTTGTACTCTGAGGTAGATTCATACTCCAGTCATTTACAGCTTACTGTGACCATCACAAAGGAGTCAAATTCCCAACACTGAGATTGTTCCCAAACTTTAATGTATCATCTGAGCACGTAACTCCTGTAACAGATGATGCCTGTTTGCATTTATTCCTCATAGCATCTATAGTCAAAGTGGAATGAATCCACTGAATCCACAGGTATCGTGACAGGATTTATTTTTTTTTTAATGTCTGAAATCTTTGATTCTACCCATTACCTTTATTCAAAAAACCCATGAACTAGGTTTCCACACATACAGTGACAGTAGTTTACAGTGGATGTTGAACAAAATATCTCTGCACTGCACTCATGTAAACTTTCTACAAGTGCTATTCAGATTTACCCATTTCCATAACTTAAGTGTTCACTGTTTGCAAACACAGTTACTAGCACATGACAGTTTGGAGTAAACTTAAGAATTGTATGTTTCACTTTAATTCTCATAGCTGAAAGTGCATTAGTCTCAGACAGACACATTTTGTGCACCTGCAACAGATCTCTTCAGATTAATTTTATAATCTATACGCCTATCTAACACTAACCTAAGCCTGAGCCAAGAAAAATCCAGCAGTTATCATTTTCTTCTTTTCATTATCAAAAACTATAATGATTGAAGGAAAGGGTTAACTGGCGTGAACCCAAGTTCACAATCCAGCATCTCCACCACCTCTCCACCATCACAGCTGCCTGGCCCTGCTGTTAAATAATGTTCTATCACATGTTATTTAAGTATTTAAGAACTACTAATATAGTTAAAGCATTAGTGAACCCAGCATTATGTTTTATCTCCAGACACTGGTGTGATTACCTTGGGTGTGCTGGTTTCCAGTAAGGCCAGTGCCTGGCTGAAGGCCTGCTCAGCATTGCGGCTGCGGAGGTCTGCCAAGGCTGTGTGGGCATCCTGCACCGCTGACTTCAATGCTTCACACAGTCCTGCTTTACTACCAGCCAGTTTCTGATAAGACACACAAACAACAAACAACCCAAGTTGCCATTCAATGGTACAGAAATAAGCTTTTGAGGTTAAAAAAAAAAGATAAAATAAAAAATGAAATAAACGTGTTATACATCATTTTACTGAAACTGGCTTTTCAATGCTGTGGATGTTTCGTGTGGCTGTGGGCAATAATATGCTGCTAGTAACTATCAACCAATTAGATCAACTAGTACAGGCCCTCAATTACTGGTACCCTGCTGGCTTGGTTCATGTCACATGAATATAATTAGTGGGAGAATAGGGTTTGTACATTTTAGCTTAAGGGTGGTACCAGATGAAAGGTGATGGGGTGATGAAAAACAAGAGGAATCTTCCTTTGGGGAGTATGAATGCACTCACAAAATATCATAGCAATCTGCTAATTAGATTAAGTGGCATCTCATGTGTAAATATGACATTTTGACCTAAGGGTGGTGCTACAGGAAAGGGGATGGTGATAGGGTTAATTCCCTGGGAAGCATGAGTACACTCAGCATATTACTTGACAATCAGTCCATTACATTAAGAGAGGGGCTGAAGTCCCCAGAGCCAACTTTGTAATGTGTTGTGCTGTATAACTGGCTGCAAGGTAATTTCCTCTCCCATGGGTACTACACAGTATCTAAAGTCTAAAGTCAGACTGCCATGTGTCAGCAATTTGTGCACAAACTGGTTACATCAGCGGCATCAAATTCCTTGCAAATCAAGTTATTGAACCCCAGCAAAAACAAATCCTTCCTTAGTCTTTTGTTTACAACTGAGGTTGTCTGTGATTCTCCTGTTCACTGTGATGATAAATTTTGCTGACCAAAACAAAACTGTGACCCATAAGGTAGTTGAATACGTCATTGGAATACAACAGAACTCAACCACATACATGTCAGCCATGTCTACTCTATATATTGTACTGTTTTGGGAGGAGAAAACTGTAGCATGCTTCAGAAGCCATGTAGTCATTAATAAATATTGCCTTGCTCAGTGGTCCTCGACCCAGTCCTCAAGCACCACCTGTCCTGAATTTCTTTGTTCCAGCTCTACTCTTGCATACCTGATCCAATTAAAGGGCCACACACTTTCATGCACACCTTGCTCAGGTAGATCTATTTCAACCAATCAGCATTAAGCCCTTTAATTGAACCACCAATTAAACCACCACACATTTTGCAATTGGCTGCTCTGAAAGAACAATTTGTGAAATTAAATCATTTTTGTACCACATATGCATGAATATTGTATCCTAAACGTCACATTGCTGAGTTACATCACCTACAACAGTATAGCTGCAGAAATGAACAAGACCATACCTTGTCTGTGGACTGATGATTTTTATTCTTTGATTTCTTTTTTGCAGTGGTGCTGGATTCTCCTTTTCCACTCTTGTTAGCCAACTCACTGAAAGTAAAGGATTTTAACATGTGGCACTCCGGTACAGATTTATTAATAAAGATAACTATTTGCATAATTAGCACTGTTATTAGCAGAAGCAAACATCACAACTAACCTTTTTGTCTGTTTTGAGTCTCTTGTATTGCCTGCTGCATGTGCAGTCCCTTCACTTTTCCCTGGGGAGAAAAGGTTAGCTGTTAACGTAAAATAAACAAATGTATGACTTCAGTAACCAATTCCAATTTAAGTAAAACACAATTAGCAAATAGTGCAAAGTATTGAAATTGTAAAGTTCAGAGGCAGTTTAAGTTCAGGTCCAAGATTTTTAATAATTGGTACAGATACACGCTTTATATGGACATGGACTCCTTGAAAGGGCAGGGCAGTCACATACTTTCAAAATGAATTTGACTCAGTATTAGTCAGTGTCAGTATTAGCATTAAAAACTCACCTGGTTGGGTTTGCTTGTCCATTTTGACCTCTGAGACCTGGAAAGATCCATGAAAAAATTAAATATTTCAGTCCTTGCCTTTGTAGCAACATGTGGTGGGGGGTGGCTGTCCTCCTTTTCCACAACCTCTTTTTCTTTGAAAACTTCTTCAGATTATTAAATTGTGATATAATATATGCAGTCATTCACCATGGCTGCCCAACCCATTTCTGCCATTTCAGTTGTTTTCGGATAAATTAGATTAATCTACAATTCACACTGAGAAACTTGCTTGATGGAAGATAAATAAATGAAAATGAAACTAGATGAGTGCACTCAGTAGAGTGCAGATCTCCACCAGGTGTGTGCGGGGTCTAGTGATGCTCAGATTGGCTCTGACGTCAACCGAATCCACATGTACGCATAAACCATCCACCTGCCACCCACCCGAATGAATTATTTTCTCTGATTTAGAGACCTGCATCCAAATGACCCATATTTCATTCCACCTCTACCTGTCCATGTAGGCTATGTTGCTTTTTAATCTATTGCGGGCAGTGCGAGCTTTCCAGTAAGAAACAAGCCAGTAAGGAGAGAGTGCCTGGTCCAGGAAGCTAGACTATGAATGGGGTGAAGGACCGAAAGTACAGAGAACAAATGTTCCTCAAAGTTTTTGAATCACTTTAACCAAAAGAGGTTCTTCCTCATATATTACAACTGTGCACAAAAAATTTGAGGCTCATCGACCCAGTAGTTTGCGAGATTAGCCATCAGAGGGACAGACACACCAAACCAAATGCATGATCTCCTGGCAGAGAAAATAAATGTCATGAGGCCTAATCACTGGACCCATGACCGATTCAATGATGTTCTTGAAGTATAAATTGAGATGCCTACTTTCTACTGTAGTCTTTCAAATAAAAGTTTATGAAACTGGGAAACTCTGAATTACCGTAATTCTTAACTTAAGAAAATGGCACTGAAGAAAAACAGAGGTGCAAAAATCTGATAGGTCTGCTGATGGCCAATGACAGCTAAATATTCAGCTATTCAGCTGTTGTGAACCCCGGTCGCTCAGCTCTACAGGATATAAATGGACTTCTTGTCTCTTGTTGTGTTGTTGAGAGAGTGAATGTACAATAAGAAGTTAACTTTTAGTGCTTTCTTTCTAACCATGCAGGATTAGCTGGCTACCACTATTCCTAAAGGAAGGTAGCCTGCTTATAGTGGAGGTTGAAAGGTTAAACAGTTACTTACCTTGCTTTGCTGAGCCACACTGGTTGTGAGGTCAACCTTATTAGCAGATTTTACATTCTGTGGTCGGGACTCTGCTCTGTTAGCACTGTGCGGTCTGTTGAAAGACAAGTAAACTAAGTCTCGTGTAAGTCTATCACCATATTTATTCTCTTGTTTGTACAAAGTGTATGGCAGTACATACCTTTTACTGTGGCTCTGCTTAGGCAGTACACCTGAAAGATAAGCCCATAAACACAATTTTTTTCTGTTAAATGACTGTCCTAAGTGAAAACATTTTTTAAAATGTATGACGTTTTTCTGATCTTTTTGAATCTCACCCCTGACAAATACCCCATATTACAAAAACTAAAAACTAACACTGAAACTAATATAAACTTATCTAAAACTAAGCATTTTCAAAAATAAAAACTAAACTAGCAAACCCGCTTTAAAAACTAAATTCAGTGTGAATGTGAGAAAAGTGTGAGAAAATTTTCTCAGTGTTACTGACACTTCAGGCTGGGGTCACATAGACCCCGTTCTGCTGACTGCAAATGACGAAGCGCACCATACTGACTTTTTTTGTGGGGCAGCTTGCAACGCAGCAATGGAGGTGTGTTTTTGCCATTGCTAGGTAACCGCACTCAGAGGGGCGTAGACCGTTTTTTCCTTAGAGTGCATCAAATTAGGGTCCTTTTCAACTTGGTGCGCTTCAGGCACTTCCTCAAAAACGGTGTGGCGGCGGCAGTGGATAAATGCAAGGTGCCCAGTGTGCCTTGCGTTTTTTAAGCTGTGTGCCAAATGCTTCAGACTCATAGTCAATAATTTGAAAAAGGCACTCCTAGCTGCTAAAACTGCGTCCTATGTGATCACAGCCTAACACTGCCTGAGGTGTTTCCTCACTAAATAAAAGAAATCTAATGATGTTGATGGAACAAATACCACAAAGACTGAAAAAAACTTAACCCATTACAAATCTGATCTGAGTGGCCAGACTAGTTGCATTTTCAGATGTGTTCTGAATCTCATTTCAAACCAAATGTGGTTTAAATCTGATCCGCACAGATCAGATTCCATTAGATTTTGTTAAGAAAAACAAGGTGACTCTTAAATGTAGGAAAATACAAGACAATAAAAACAAACAAACAAACAAAAAAAAAAACACCTGGGCTGCCTACCTGAGCACAGCAGTGCACGTACCTTTAATTTCCCCCGTGTATGAATTGATGAATCTGTCGTGCTGCAGCTCCAGGTCCTTGAATCCCTCGCGGTCGTCCTTGCACAAAGTCTGGGCCAAGATGTTGGCATCAATGGCTTTTCTGCACTCTCCCAAGTAAAACAAGGCCTCACAGTACCGGTAGTGGCCCTGTACACACAGACACACACACACATCACACATTCACAAATTTAGTAGTTCACATCACTAACTAACAATAAATACAGTCAGTACACAACACCTTGTGATGAAAATAATTTCTATTCCTAGTAAAATACTAGCATTGCTCATGAAAATATCAAACAACTGCCAATTATGCTTATTCAAATTTTGACTAAAAATCATTTGTTCATTTGTACAATGTATTTTGATCTGAGATAAGTACCTTTGCCCACAGTGGCTTTATCAAAGTAGCACGTTTTCCATCACCAACAGCGTTTCTGCAAAATCAAAGATCATGTTTTGATTAAACATTCTAGTAGCCTTCTGTCCATAGTGGGCAGCATCATTACTTTTCTGCATTTTCAACATTCACTGCCACTCTGATATGGGACTGATACTTCTGTCCTTCTTCCTTGTCTATTAAAAGAATGAGATGTAAAAGATCATCTGGCAGGGTTTCCCATACATTCATTTATTTGTGGCAACACTTAGTCCCAGCGCTATCAGAAAGAAAGGACAGCGATACAGCTGCTGCAGAGCAAGGCCATCATAGTATTTTTTTTCCTTGGTATCAATATAGTGCAATGTTTGGCACACTCGCTTGATTCCACCACTTTCAAGCAAAATAAAACTGATGCACATCCCCTCTTGATTTGGAAATTGCTCTGCCCAAGGCACTGTACTTCTGTAACGTTTTATAAGCCAGGATTTTTCCACAGAAGGTATTGATAAGTTGTATGTGTGTTTTCCATGTATACCTCCCACAATAGAGTGATAGAAAAATCAGCCCACTGATTATGTTATGCATAATCAGTGAGTGGATTAAATCGCAGCTATCTTAAGATGTGTAACAGCAGTGAGTGCTATTTTGTTCAAATGTATTTCTTAACTTCTGTGGTACAGCTGGAGTTTGAATTATCCCTGTGAGTGTGTAATCAGTACACTACAGCTTATAAAGCTATACAGTGTAGTAAGTCAAGAAATTTTGAACACAATCATCACAATGGCAAAAGCTAGGAAAATAAGGCCTGTGTTGAAAATAACTACAATTACCCCTGAAATACCAAATTTGTTGTTTTTACAACAAATTTCTTCAGAATTTGTCCAAATTGTTAAACTGGCTTACCTTATCAAAAGGCATAACCTGCATGATGTCTTGCTTCTAAAACAACTGGTTTGCAACAGACTGTCTGAAATGTATCTCTCTGTGCTTTAATATAACCGCAGGGTTTGTACAGCCTGCCGAGAGTAAAATTCAAGCCCTTTTCAAGCACTTTCAAGGTACTTAAACCTAAGACTTTCTACTTAAACCTAAGGTTTCCAGACTCTCAAAGCCTTTAACAGCTTATCTAAACTGTTACTTTAAGTGCAATTACAAAAACTAAAGTTTACAGAATTCCTTTATACCCACAACAATCAGTATATATTGTCACTTTCTTTTTTTTTTTTTTTTTTTTACCAGCTGTTCACATTAACTTTGATTGTAGTTTTGCTCAGGATTATATAATACTTGCTAATTTCAGGGTAATTTCAAATATTATAAGATTTTTTACATGAGTTATTGCATAGATGAAACACCAGATTATGTTGAAAATCAAGCACTTTTCAAGAAGTAAATCTGAATTCAACCATATTCCTAACCTTGAAAACGTAATGGTTAAAATTAAGCATCTTCCAAACTGTCAAGACTTTGTATGAACCCTGAAACTGAAAAACATTAACATAACATAAACATAACTGAGGTGATTGTGCTGTACTTACAGATATTTCTCACAACGGATATAGCATAGAGCTCTGTTCCCGTAAATGATGTGGTTTTCAGGGCTAAATTAAAAAAACAGAGGGAAAGATTCAAGTTACAAAACCAACACCGATTTTGACATACAGCACAAGCTGTCAATCTAATGAGAAAAAGGTTAGATCAATCTGGAAATTTAGCCGCTCCAGATTCTATCTCAATAGCAATATAGAATATAAGTGTTGGGAGACTGGCGCAGGATTGAAGCTTTATTTGTTCAGGAAATCTGCAAAAAGGGCAACTCACTAATATCTGATGGCTTCGGAGTAAAACTTCACAGCAGCATCATACTTCTTATTCTGAAAGTTCTCATTTCCTTTTCTCTTCTTTTCTTCACTTCTCTGGAGAGGAACACGACAAACCACAATTATTCTCACAGGAACAAGGCAGACGTGACTGAATACTAGATAAAGACACAATTTTGTAAACTAACCCAAATTTACAATACATTCTGGCATGCGTTTCTGTGCCCTGAGATAACTTCTGTTATGATCTGGCGCTATGTAAATACAACTGACTTGACTTCTGCATCCTGTTCTGGATATCTTTTGAACAAAAACACAAACCCGACTTAACAATAACTTACTGTATTTTGTCCATTGTTATTTTGCTGGCAATAACAGAGCAAAGTGATTTACAGACTGAGGGACTGTACAGCAACAAGTGCGATCCTAATCTGTCATTCAACAACTGAAACCACCATTTTGAGGAGCTGATAGGGGACTGCCTATTGCTTTCAAAATGACACTGTCTACCGGAAACTGTTAATTACAGGAAGTGCTCAACATAGGTTCAGCAGTTTGTTTGTTGCGGGTTTGAAGCCATGCAGTAGATGTTGGAGACAGAACATGTTAAAAATTGTTTTAGGGCACTCTCTGTTGTTTGGTCTGCTATTGATCCTCTGTACCCAGAGGGCTCTGACTCTAACCCTATCAGTCATCAGAAATCCTGGCAGTTATATGTAAATGATATACAAAATTACATTCTCCCCCTTGACCAAAATGAAGACCAGGGTTTCTAGTCATGTCATATTCCAGCTGTGAGTTGATAGTACATTGACAATACCAAACACACCAGTACACTCTGACCTTTTTAACAAAAACAGCATTAGCATATCTTTTAGGACTGAGCAAAAGACAGTTCAACTATCACAGCCAGGTAAGCAAACAGCAGTAACATTTAGGCTAAAATTGCCTTGGACTCCATTTCACAGAGAACAATAACATTTTGCAAAGTAGAGTAGGGCCCTATAAATTCCGTTTTATTTTTTCCCAAATTCCGTTTTGTCCATTTTAATTTTTTGGAATTCCATTTTTTAACCTTTTACTCATATTTAACCACAAATAGTGCGTTTTAATGTTTATGAATAAAATGCACACTAAATAAATTACAAATGACCTTACATTGATTGAGGCGACACAATCTTGCACTTTTCCTCAATACTGTATTGCTGCATCATGCAACACAACATTGCACTAAGTACTTCAAATAAAAAATGTTTCCAGTGAAAACAAATTACATAAAAAAAATTATAATAAAGTGCTCAATTAGCCTTTTTTCTTCAAGTGAAAAAATATGACTGTAAACAAAACAGTCAATTTCAGAGTTTGTAACAGAGTACATATTTTAAAAAATAAAGTTCTCAAGTAGCCTTTTTTCTTCAATGAAAATATACTTGACTTTAAACAATGTTAAACAAAGAATGTTGGCAAGAT
>OMKZ01018514.1:54212-74220 GCA_900302535.1 Neoniphon sammara | reverse complement strand
CCACCCCCCCCCCATCCTTAGCATATATGCATAAACAATAATATACCCAAATACATACATAACCCCTTTTTGTCATATATTAAAGACTGATCTACTGGCTGTGTCCCATCCCAGAGATGCTAATATTCTGACACTAGCTGCTTGAGTGCACAGAGCTCCTTTGTGCAACACTTTTTTATTAGGTACACTGAAAGGAGGAGGGTTAGGCTAAGTCAAATCCAGTCTCAGGCAGTACTTTGGTCAGCATCTATCCATGTTGTTTTTCCAATTGGCTGAATTCAGCTGGCTTAACCAGACCATACGTGTTTTCTAGAATAGGGGTGAAGACTGCTCTCTGAATTAGCCGTTGAGTAACTTCAGACAGTAAATGGCTGCAGGGAGAGGGGGGAACAGAAGGTGAATCTATGCATTTGGCCAAATGTGGCTCCATTCCTTAACAGCCTCTGCTCTGAATACAAAATCTTTACGTTAAAGCTTGCTGAAGATGAATAGGCAGCAAACACAGTAGAGCGCAGGGGAACCAGTTCCAGAGGGCTGAGAAAGACAGAAAGGAGGAGGAGGCTCACGTAAAGCCCAAGAAAGAATGGGGAAAGGAAAAATGACTGAATGAGTGAGCAACAGAAAGAGAGAAGAAGCGGCCTTACTTGGACGAGCCCTACAAATCCACACAGTCCCAAAATTCCCATCACAAAGCAGAGGCAAATGAGGAATTAACAATCTCCTAACCTCCCCATATCGATGTGGAAAACAAACACTGACTTTCTCAGCTGGGTCCATTTACCACTCTGCTCTCTGTGTGTCGTCTCACAAAGACAGTAAGACATCCATTAGAAAAACAGAGGGAAAACCCCTTACGTAAACACTTATAACTCAGAACAAGTCACACAGCCACAACTGTCCATCTGTGATTTACAATGTGTCTCAAAAAGATTAAAATTGCCAAAAAGATAAATTATAGGACAGACTTTGTTTCAGTTTTACACGTTTAAGCTCAAGAAATACACATGGACACGCATCGACCAAAATAAATAATCTACTCACTCACACTGTACCCACCCTAAGTGTCACAGCATGGCCACTGGTGCAGTAACCATGTGCTCTGGTGCCATATCAATCATTAACGCTGGCATTAACCCTGTGTGTGTGTGTGTGTGTGTGTGTTGGTGTAGTTGGGGGGGGTTTAACAACACTTTCATACAAGACACACATGGCTCCTTAAGAGAGACCATAAGCATTCCAAAAACACCGGAGGGGGACAAAGTCAACAACGGTGGTGAATGGAGGTCTCTAATTCCATCACTCGATCTTTCACATGCAGGTTTAATAGCGAGAAACCTTTCAGGTTCCTATTAAACGACGGGGGGGAGCTTGATGTTTCAGTCTAACCCAGCGGTATTACAGCTCCCTGTGGCTTTCAACAGGAGAGCTCACAGGTAGCAACAATCATACATGCACACCTGTTACAAAACCACTGCGTAGACTGGATTAGATACACATTATTACTACCCCTTGGGGTAAACTGAAAGAGTTATCCCGTACGCATGAACACATGTCAGCATACAGATAGTGTCTGTTAACAGTCCAGACCTGAAAGCCTGATTCCACATTCACACTGCAAGGAACACGATCAACAAGTCGCTAGAAGTTCGTTCATTTCCTGTACAGTTGAGTAAGCAGGGAAACATGGCTGGTGTGTGGATGGTCAAACTTGTCGACCGAAAACAGCAGGGAACAGCTGGATTTGTTGTGCTCAATGACCATCAACAGCGAACCTGATTTACAACTTCTTGTTTACCTACTGATGTGATATTGCTTCACAAAAATAAGTAGATAATATAAGCATAATATAAGTGGAACTGTGAAATGATTGTGTGCACTCAATTATTTTCCAGGAATTCCATACAGAGATTCACAATGAAATTCAGTTCACAGATTCACAGATTCACAAGGAATAAGATATGTTTGTGAAATTGTCACCTTGTAGTTTGTTATCATTCAAGTGCTCAGTTCATGTTGTTGTTTTGCTTACTCAAGCCCTTTTGTTGATGCGCCCGTAATATTTTATGAGGTAATGGGCACATGCACATTCTCTCCCATATGTATTATACTAGAATAAAAAACACAGACCCTGATTGCATCGTTCTTATTCCAAAGATTGAGTTTTACAGTGTGGTGCCATTTTGTGCTAATGAAAAGAATATTCCTCTGCTTCAAAGAAAGTAGCATGTGGGCGCCCCTGTGCATCACCGTGTGTGTGTACCACATATTAAGGTTAAGTCTTAGCTGCAGCGCCAGGGTTTGATTCTGGCCTGGGCCCTTTGCTGCATGTCATCCCTGCTCCCTGCTTTGTCTTTCCTCCTCTCTCTCTGAAGCAGAAATGGCTTTAAATAATTTTCTCAAAATGCATATAAACAGAGACCCAAGGAATAATATAGTCTGTTATATCGAAAATCCCTTCCTTTCCTTTTTAAGTCCCATCAATATCTCAAGCATGCTACTTATTATGGTATGATACACATCCACACACTTCTGGGTAAAATGATTCTTGACTGAGAAAATGTTGCTTATCTCTTGGCAGAAACTGCTGAGATATTGCACACTTGCTGAGTATAATATCCACGTGTTGATGACACGTTCTGGATTAGGAGTGAGAATGAGCGGAGGTCCGCCGCAGAGGCAGAAGTTGGAAAAAAGCACAGGTGTGGGTGAAAAGCGAGGAGAGGGAAGGAATATACTTGAGGCAGCTGTGTTGACGGCACAGGCGAGTCAGCAGACAGCAGGCCGATGTGACAGGGCCTACCTGTGACACCTCCTGAGGTGCAGCTAAGCCGCTTAGTGTGGCGGATTACATTGCATGTACAGAATAATCTGACATCTTCTTTTGCTATCCATGTCAGGCTTTTGTGAAGTGAAAATGGATGAGATATATGGTTTGGGAACAGGCCAGTTTGGAAGTACCTGTGAAAGGCACACTGGCTGTTTCAAGATGTTTTGTGGATGGATCTTGCACCTGTCTTGTCAATCGTCCAAAGAAAATTTTCTCTGACACTGATGAATGCCTCTGCATTACGCGGACCATTGCTTAATGTCTCCAGTTAAAGGCGGTGAGGTGGGGAGCCAGTAGGAGCAGAAACAGGAGGAGAACAGAGTTCTGGTGTCTGTTGTGCTGTTGGCCCTCAGGCAGTTTTTAAACAGCAATGGGGAAAAAGAAAAAACTAAACGAACAGAGGACAAAGAGGAAAAGGCTCATACAACCAGTGAGAGAAAGGGTAAAATAAAATTTATGCAAGGACAAAGAGGACAAAATATTTGAAGGTTTAAGTATGCATCGGGGAGGACTAAGTGAGACATGGAGCAGAGAGGGGGCTGTATCAGGGTTGAGCCTAATCTTACTCCACAGAGGTCTACAAGGTCTCAGAGGTGGAGGTAGTGTCTCTGATGCTCTCTCGGGTTTCACTGAGATATGTCCCTGTGTGATGATGTACAGGCGTCTCCATGTTGGGGCTGGGGCATAGGATTACCAGCTGCCCACGGGATACCCATACTTTCTTTACTCCAATGCTGCAGGGCCTGGATGAAAGAACCCTGATTCACAGACAAGGGAGAGAATGGAGGGGAGATAGCCATTGCCTCCGTGTGTGTGTGTGTGTGTGTGTGTGTGTGTGTGTGTGTGTGAGTGAGAGACTGACAGAGCGAGAACGAGAATGTGAGAGTCAGAGAGAGAGGAGAGACTGTGTGTGTGTTTGTGTACATTGAGGCAGGCAGGTTTCGACTAACATGATAGGCTGGGTAAGAAATCTTTGGGTATTCTTGTCTTTTTTGGAGGACAATTTTACTAAATCATGAAATAATGCATTTGAACTACGTACTAGAAAATAGATACATGATATGGGTTGTTTTGATGACAGAGCGGTCTGAGCGAGGTTGGCATTTTCTTCTACTTCTGGCTGAATGGTGGCAAAATTACTGACTGATTAAGATTACTTTATTGTTTTCTGAATAAAAGACGCTCTATTTTTCTTGCTCATGTTGGGAAGTAAACCTGCCGGGGCTCCCACAAATCACCTACAGTGGCCCACGGGGGACAGTAGCCGACTCAATGAAAAAAAGTGAATGCCCATGTTAATTTCAGGGGCACCGTATGAACTTTCAAAGGCATTTTTGCCTTAAGCCACTGTTACTTTCTGACCTTGGTGGCTAGCACTCTGGATAAATGCAAACAGTCCAGGGGTGTACTGCTCTCCAGGATATCAGCGTGCACACCAGATCCCTTACCTCTCTTTGCTTAGCTTCAGGATAAATTCAACCAGCACTTCTCCAGACTGCTACAATGTTTCAGCGTCACCTGTAGATACTCAGGGCCGAGTGAGGGCGACGTAACACAAACATTGGACTAATTGGCCCAATTAAGTCATTATGCAACACAAGCCAGAGGTCCAACAGTTTATACCTCTCTGGCTCTCCTTACAGAGACCCGGTGTCAAGTTATACTCTTCCCACCAGCAATTTCCCACCAGCATCTCCGTGTGGTGGAAAATGAATTATGAGGCAATGTAGGTCTATGACTGATGGGTAATAATATCAGTGGTATCTCTACTCCCAGAGGGATCAGTTGTTATGTGCACATGTGTGTGAGTGCGTGCTTGCACGGTTGTTTACCTCTCCTGACATGTCGGGAGCCAGAGGGATGAGGGGCCACAAGGAGGAGTAGATAGCGAAGAACACAACCCACAGGCCAATGCTGCCCCAGATGGCAATGTGACTGAACTGGTTAGTGGGGAAGCAGAGGGTGAACAGGTAACAGAGGCAATGTAGCCTTTTCATTTACTGTAAATTGAAGCTATACAAGAATATTCCTATTGAAATAGTATTTGGGAAAACATTTGATCTTTTCATGCGTAAGCTTGTCTTGTAATTTGCTATTTTCATAATTTGGTTGCCTACATATAGTGCATGCATAGTGGCCACTGCTAAGCTCTGCAATAACTTGAAGCAGTTACCACACATGTCATTTCACTGGTATTATAATCACAAGCCCAATGGAGCACAGACCATTTCTGGACAAAGAGGTTCAGAGATAACAGGATGGAAAAAGTAAGTCACAAGTATCTCTGGACACATAAAAACAGAGGAACTGGAAGGAGATAACAGAGCCTTAGTGAGAGAGGAGAGAGCAATCAACTTACCATGGTCCATGATGAGGTCTCAAGGCCAGCTTTAAGACAAACTGTGATGACCACAAACTATGGAGACACAAATCAAAAAGTCATGTGCTAATACAGTAAGAAACATGCATCTCTCCAATGCAAAAACCACATTAAAGTCACAGTAAGTTCAACTAAGATATGCACTGAAAGGGAACCTTATATAAATGTACCATGATATTGCATACGCAGAGACTTTTGTTTTAGACAAGTGTTCAGGGAAAGGAGACATTTAGGAGAATATTTTGTTTCTGTCCCTTTTGCTGTAACAGATGGATTAAGTTCAGCACTTTATTGAGCACTTATGCTTGATGGTGCCTAGGCTGAGACTGAGACATTTTTTTTTTCTTATTTATGCTGTACATTTTGTTATCATTTGTTATCATTCCCCACATGTCAACTAATTAATGCTGTGTTCTATTAGGGCACAGTCAGGAGAAAAAGACAAAAAAAATGAGTGTGCCCTGTTCCTTTACTTATAACTTGAGATATAAGTAAAGGAACAGAATATATACATAAAATGCTAATGCAAAGCAAAACAATGTACAAGAAAACTAAAACCTAGGTCACGCTAGGTGATTCTGATGCCAATTCTAAGGCCTACTGGAATCTGGGCAAGTAAGTGCCAACATTCGGGCTTGATAGTCAGCACAGATGATCCTGCAGTGTAAACATGTTTAAAATTGCCGACTGCTAATTTTTTCAAACGTGCTTGATTTTTGTCAGGCCGAATCTGTTCGGGGCCGTATAGTGTGAAGTGGTCCAAGACTCCATGATATTGAAATCTCAGTGATATTGAAATCTCAGTCAGTGAGAGTTTTGCTCAAGAAGGATGAAAAAGAAAAAGAAAATGAAAATGACCATGGAGCAAGAGATATACCACTATGGTGTAATTTAAGTGAAATGTTTTGGATAAAAGAGAAAATGTTTCTGAATGGCAGAATCAAGGTGTTTCCCTCACTTTATTGGAGCTAAGCTAGCTGCTTCGTGCTGTAGCCATGCACTGAACTAAGTCAGCATCCAATCCGTCGTTCTCTTTGTTTCCCCAAATTTTCCCAAGACTTGGCATGTTCCTTTAAGTCTAACCGCAGTTCATTAAGAGAAATTTTATAATGCTTGGCCCATCCAACGCACCACACCTATTTTAAAATAACACAAACACTTAATGTCGAGAAGACTGGTGCACTTACTGTATAAACCATGTTGCCTAAGAGGAGATAGTCTGGAGTCTTTCCATTGCCGAAAACAGTATCTGTGAATGGAATCAAGACAAGTTTTTGCACTGATGCTCAATGTAACGTTCTACTGAGCTAGCCACAGAGAATCAGTCTCTGCTACAGGCCAAACAACCAGACAACAAATAACATACTACTAAAAGTACAACTCAGTGTGAACTCTAATGTAAAGTGCCCTATTAAGAGACTCAGATATAACACCAAACAGGACTATGACAAATCAAAGAGAAAACCACAGTCAGTTGCTGCTCTTATTACTGCTATTTGAGATGGGCTGGAATGGTAATTCTGTCTTGTGGAACAATTAGGAAAGAGGGTCCTTATTAAAACCCATCAGCTAGACTGAAAAACAGAATCAGTATGCATTAATCATGGCTGGAAATTGGATGTTTTGGCTGACTCACTGCTGAAATAAAGAGAACCAGATTGTTTTTCCGACAAAATGGTTATTTATCCTGCCATTAAAAAGGAATTCAACGTTTTGAAAACAATTTTCCCTCAACATAGTGGTTAGGAGGGCTTCCTAAATGAATAAAATGAAAATTAATTGCATATCAAGCAAACACGTTGATCCAAACTTCCACGTGGGCTGGACTGGGGCTGAGGCTAAAATAGCAGTGAGCGGTTGCCAGTAAAGAAAGAAAGACAGGGGGGCTCCTTTTCCCTTTACTTCCGGCTGGTCACATGTCTATGTGTGCGCTGAGGCTTTGCTGACAGCCCGTCAGTCAGAGTGAAGGGGCTTGGCGCCTTTGTTTGGAGAGCAGGCCCAAGCTTGTGTGGTCTTCAGCTCCGGCCAGCCAAGACTTATCGGCTCAAAGATCCCTATTCTCTCCATGCACGCGCGCGCGCGCACACACACACAGCGACGCACACACACACACACACACACACACACACACACTCGATACTCATGTGCACCAACATACACACACATGCACGCACACACACACTCAGAGCTGCCTACTTGGTTAAATAGCATGGTCTAATACTGAACAATGACCTGAACAGTGTCTATCTGGGTGTGTGTGTGTGTGTGTGTGTGTGTGTGTGTGTGTGTGTGTATAATCAAGTAAGTGTGAATGATTGCGTGCAAATGCATTTTTGTGGGTCATTGTGTGCACACACGAACTGGTGTGTGCATGAGTACGCTTGTTAGTGTGTGTCTTTCTCGCTGAAGCGCACACATGTTTGTAATTCATGACGGGAAGGTTGAAGAGAGAACTAATTAAGACAAAGTATGTGTGTTTAACTATCCTCCTCTCCACCGCGAGCCTACCCAGAGTCATGGAAGAGTCTCTGGGAGCTACTTACCGTGCTGGAAGGCTTTAAGAGGGAACCAGAAGAGGATGACGGAGTGGAAGAGGCCGTTCAGACAATGGGCCCAGAAGACCTGCGAGAGGAGAGAGGGATGAAGGAAAGACGCCAAGAGGACGGAGGATGAGGAGGGAGGGGCGAGAGAGAGAGAGAGAGAGAGAGCAAGCGGGAGAGACAGAGACAGACAGACGGGCATGCAGACAGAGAGACAAGAAAGCATGAGAAAAGGGTGTGGGTCGCTCCAGCCTACCAAGTGACCCCTGACCCGGGCCCTTTGTCCCGGCCCAGCGCTAGGCTAAGTGGCGGTTTTGTAGGGGCCTCCTAGCTGAATGGCCACCCCGCTGACAGACACTTTGTATATCCTCTGTGTGTGTTATGGGAGAGATAGAGGGTGCTGAGTGTGTGTGTGCAAGTACATGTGTGCGTGAGAGAGCTGGTTTTGTGAGAGGCTAGTGGACAAGATCAGTGTGTGGATGTTTAATTTTTTTTTAAGACTCTGCATAAAATAGTGAGTGTAAGAAATTGCAAAACATGAGGAAAATTGTATGTATTCACCCTGACAATGAGGCCGTAATAAAACAATATATGTGCTGCCAGTGTGAGAGTTTCCCCTCATTAGATTTTATTATATTTCAGTCCTTTCATGTAAGAATTTTAAGTGTTACAGAAATAAACGATAGAAGACTTAAACAAGCATAAATCAGACTTGAGACACACACAAGGACCTGACAGGCTTGATAGAGATTAAGCTGTTTTTATGGTAATTAATAAGAGCCAGGAAAATTGTGGCATGTGAGGTAGTGTGGACCATGCTGTGTGTATGTGTGTGTGTGTGTGTGTGTGTGTGTGTGTATTCGTGAGTGCGGACTTTGGATGAGTCTTTAAATCAATACTCCCTCTTCAGAACCACCTTGTTTCAAATTTACATTATGCAAGGCTGGAGCCAAACAAAACACTAATCGGCGATGTAGCATGAAACAGCCGTGAAATCTAGTCTGCCAAAAACTTCTCTGCATTTGTGCCCCTTTTTCTTCTCTGTACTGACCCAGACACTGGTGTTATTTCTGAAAGTTGAAAATTCGTCAGGCCCAGACAGTAAAAAGCAGACCGGGTGAAATAAATAAATAAATAACTAAATAAATAACACCCAAATTCAATCTCCAGACACATTTTAATCATCATCAGTTTTTGGCAGATTACAAAACCCCCTTTTCAACAACTTGAGGAAATCTGTCAGTACCTAAAACATTACTTATCCAAGACAAATTATACACACTGAACATTCTTGTTAATGGGATTTTCACAGGTTTGAGACATTTTAGAAAAACTGCTACTGCTGCTTTCAGGGCTTCTGCAGGATTCAGTAAGTTCAATTTAAGACTTTTTAAGACCATTCTGAATGTAATTTAAGACCTATTTCACGTCTATAAAAGTATAAAGTACACCTGTCCAGAGGTGGCTTACTAGTGTTGTAGGAGTCAGCGTTGTTAGTGCAGAATATTGGTCGCGCTGGGTGTTGACATATAAATCATGACTGGGCTGCGCAGTTTGTGTTATTGATCATTGGTTCTGTGTTGGTTTCATTTTGTAGTTTTGTTAAATCATGATAAATATAATTTTTTCCCAAAAACTCATTTAAAAGTGAGACTGCAGTTAATGCAACTTTATTGAAGTAACATTAACTTTATAATCCAATCAATTAAGACCTAAAATCTTATTTAAGACATTTTAGGCCTAAAATTCAGCTTATATTGAATTTTAGACTTTTTAAAGACCCGCTGAAACCCTGTGCTTTAAGATTTGGAGTTGTGAAATAAAATCTGCCAGGAAAGGAGAGGAAAGAGGAAGGGAGAGATGAAGAAAGCAGAGTAGAATTGAGTAGAGTAGAACTGAGCTTGAGTCTTTATAATATATCTTGGCCTCTGTGGCTTGACCTCCTCACCTTTGCTATTGGCCTTAATAAAACAAAAGCCTGAATCCTATAGCAGCCACCATCCCCCACCCAGACTTACATCACCCTCCTACTGGGCAGCGGGTGGCCCGGAGCACCCCCACTCAGATGTGTGCTCAATTATCTGTAATGTTACAATCAAATGTTTATCCCAATTAGCCTCCCGCTGGTAAGTCCAGTTCTCTGAGAGCCTGCTCCTCTCCGTCACACTCAGCCCTAAAAACACACTGTGGGTGCAAACCACCCCCGCTTTTCTCTCAGCAGAACAACAATAATGAATGCTAATAAAATCAATAAATGTTCATAATCATTTTTCACAGTGAGGTCCTCCCTCTCACCCCTCTAGCCACCCCGCACCATGTTCTTTCTTTCCCTTGTATCCCAGCAGGTTGCTAAGGATCCCCCCAGAATGAATGCCAGTCTGTCCTTTAAAGATTCGGCCCTTTGTGCAGCTCCTAATTGCCTAAAAAAGCATGAAAGCCTGTACTTAATATCGGGCCAAATATTTCCAGGGCTTCCCACCCCTTCCTCTACTTCTTCTTTTTCAAAGGGGTGAGAGAGAAAGAGAGAGAGAGTGAGAGAGAGAGGCACTGTATAAGAGGTGAAAGATGCTGGTGAACTGGTAAGGGGAGCTGTAATTACTAGGGCCACATGATGGGGACTGTGGTTTATTAGGGTAACTTAGGTGTCAGGAATATGTAATTAAAAGTGAAAGGGAGACACAGTTGAGGCCACACCTTCAGTATTTAACACCCTTGGACACTCCCTACTTTCCCCTCAACACAAACAGCTTTAATTCACAAAGACAGTATCTGTTGTGTACAAAAGAGCCAGGCGTGCAGAAAGACAGGCTTCTAGGGGCCAAATTCCTGCTGGATTTTCTCGCCTCGCCTCAGGCCAGCTGCAAGGAAAATATCACGGGAAAGGAGTGGACAAGCCAGCAAAAACAACCTGGCGACCTGGCCGAGTCATCATTTATGGGTGTTGGAAAATGAGGCCCAAACAAATTGAGGTTCACTGCTTCTAACTATCAAACACATACTTTTGTGACCCTTTTTTGGCATGAACAACTTGATGAAGTCTTATAAGGAAAATCCACCCTACCACAGAATTCACACGAAATGTTGGACTACTCAATCAATAATTATGAGCATAAATAAATTTCTCACTAACCTATAATTCCCAGGATGAAAAACAATATTGGCTGTCATCAACACTTTTAGAGAAAACAGTAATTTACTCATAATGAAAGGGACATTTATTATTTGTTTGAGGTTTTAATTGATTGTATTACTTAAGTTTTTTTTGTTTGTTTGTTTTTTGTTTTCATTATATACTTCCACAATCTGAAAATTAATCAATGAAAATCAATGAAAATACCTGGGCCATAACAAATATTAGACCAACTTAGAGGACAATGTCAACAGAACAGCTTCATCAAGTGCAACTTGAGTTTTAGCATTGTGTTTAAAGCTCTGGGAGAGATTTGTCCTGATGCACACTATGGATTTAAAGATATATAAAATGTCCAAGAGCAGAGAAATAGTCTATGGGAATTCTGTTTTATGGTGGAATTTTACTTCAACAAAGACTCACTTGAACAAAGTCACTCCACTAATCCCTGGTGACTAATTTAATTCTTGGTCCTTTTCTCAGCCAAAAAAAAATCCTATGTGTCACTTTTACAGGGAGTAGAAGTGAATCTGATTATTCTGGTATATTTTGGTGCACTCAGTCTGGTCTTGACTAAGCTGAACTAGATGTAACACCCTTGCTCCCAGAACAAACAAGGATTCACTTAAACAAATCGCATAATTTTCCATAACAAACGCCATCACACCATGACAGCACACTCTCTCCCTACTCCCTCATTCCCCCCAGCTCATTTTCCTTGCACCCCCAAAGCCTGCCCCTGTTGCCCCTGACCTCCATGGCCAATCCGTCTTTAATCCACCTCCATGCCGTGCTAACCAGGTCACCACGCCTGTGAGGAGGGTGTAGGGGTCTCTGGCTCAGCATGGAGAAAGGGTGAAACATCTTTATTACCAGCAGGAGAAAGCTAACGGACAGCCCCAACACCCAGACAGAATAGGTCAAGTCAGGCCAGACTGGGATATGGTTGAAGACCTCCTGACTGGAGTGATAGAGACGAGTCAGTCAGACGGCGGCAACAAGACGGACAGGATCAGCTTATGTCATCAATGTAATATAAAAGGGTTGTGACACTTAGAACATTTTACCTGATTTAATTGAGCTTAGCTTCTGCAGTGGAGCATACGAATATTTTATTCTCTTCAGATGATGCATTGGCTCATTTGAGAACTGTTTGTCAAGGCCAGTGTTCACTGCCTGCTGCATTTGTGCATTTTGGCTTCACAGTGGTCATGTCATGCTTATGTTGCAGAAGTAGTATTAACCGTGCAGGTAAAGCAGAGCAGCAACAGCCAGACTTAAGTTTGTTTAAAGTGCTCTTCTTCAGTTCTCAACTAATATAGTGCACGTCACAGGTGCGCTCATGTAAGAATACAGAAGCTCTACAGTTGAGAAAATGTAGTGCCAAAGGAAAAGGCTGTCTGATGGCAATGTAAAGCGATGAAAATCTTCTAAATATAGCGCACACTTACTGATATTGATTTTTTTTAGGTGGGTCTGTTTATTTTGGGGCTAAAAAATTTTTTGTTGCTACCCCCATCCACAGCAGTACATTGCTGTGCTTCTGTGCCGGTACTCCTGCCTGCTTCTCCAAACTGGGGGTGCACCGACCGAAATCTATTGTAGGTAATACACTGACTATGGATAAGTACCTCATACAACTCCACTTCAACAAACCCAAACTAACCCTTTAATATTTACTGAGCACTGTGACTCAACAAGGGGTGCGTGCTTGTAACTTTAGATTATGTTGGATGACTTCTCCGTAAGGAAAGTGGAATTCATACTTTATTTGGATAGTCTAATGTTCACACTCAGGTTTACTATCAGGTGACTATAATGTGTCACTTTGCAGTGCAACTACTTTTCTGTCAAATGAAGGGGTACCAAACAAAGAATTACAGGAAAAAAAAATACACTATAGATAATACAAGAAATCATGGCATCATGTTTATATCTGTTCTTATAAGAATAAAACCATAAATATATGTACTTAAAGAACATATACAGGAGAATAATGTTACCTTGGTATTAAAACCCATAGCATTCTGGGAGGTTTTGTAGAGTTCTGGGTACTTCAGCATGTTCTCTTTCCTGCATGAACGCTCAAATATGCCCAAAGTGAGGGGAGGGAGAGCAGTGAAGATCTGGATAACAAAAACAACACATACACAGAGGCCTCAGTGCTAAGTTTTAGACAAATGAATAGTAGCACTATTAAGTTTAGATTAAAAACCCAAATTCAATCAATAAATACTTGGAATAAACCAAGTAGACAGAATAACATACACAAACCACTGAAAATCACATATTAAAAATCAAATCAATCAATTATTTAAAAAGCAAGTAACTTATCAAGCAACCTCTCCATATTCACAATAGAGTTTCACAATATTGGCAAATAAACATGTTATGAAGTTGTTATCCATTATTGCAACTGCAAAAGGAATTGAAAACGGGCATACAATGTGGCTCATAGACTTGGCAAAATAGCCAGGGAAGAAAAAGTTCTGCAACATGATTTGATTTGTAGATGAATCCATTTAAATAAACTAAAAAACAAACAAACAGTGGTGTATTTAGAATGTGCACTGCGAATCATTAAAAAGTCTAGGTTTCCTTAGAGTGAAGTAGATGTTCAAAACAAGGTTTTCATATCAAACATTCAACAAACAATGCTATCTAATTAATGTTAAACTGAACTTTATGTTTAACTTTTCATTTGACATAATTCAAAAATCAAATGCTCAATTTCTGGCGGGTATTCAAAGAATGGTGTTTATGTAACTGAATACAAAGCTCACTTTGTCCAAAAAAGTGAAGTGTGAACAGATAAATAAAATGGCTCATTGTTTCAGACTTAGGGCAGATGATTGTCTTTATTACTGCCATCTCCATATGTGGCAGTTGTAACAGATTTGCTTCATGCTGTTTTACACTTGCCCCAGACTTTATTTTATTATATTGAGGACCACTGACCTTAAAACACTCTTACTTCTTACTTTGATTCGCCATGCTCTTAGTCTGTTCATATGCAAAAAACATCTCCAATGAACATCTGCGATGCTTTTGACTAGGAAGCAGGTATTTAAGCATGGCTAAAATGTAATTTCTGAGTGGTGTTGTAATGTTGTTCTGTATAGCAGCTGCTGAGAGAGTAGTGACGGTATTGTGTGGCTGGGGGGCTCGGTGGGTCAGTTGGTGTGAGTTCCCTGCAGGCCCATCTGGAGTGGGAGTCTGCAGGACTGGCGGGCCACAGGACATGCTCCACTGGACTCCTTTCTCATTCAGGGCCAGGGCCAGGAAGATCTCCATTGAGGGGTGGATTCAGTCCACTGCTCCTGACAGACTCCCACTGAGCCAGTGGAATTTCTCCACTTTTCAGATAAAGTGAAAGAGAGAACCCTCTTCCCACCCTCAATAATAACTGATGCTCTAAGATGGTGGTTTATTTAGAAATAAGGGCAAGAGCCAGAGCAGTGAAAATGTCCTACTCTTTCGACAGTTGGTCCCTCCATAAATAACTTCCAGTTGTGGCCAATCAGTAGTGTGGGGGAACTTCTCGCTTCACACTTCCCTCACTCGTTTTTGTTTATTGAATTGAGTAGATATTTAATAAACAGTTTAAAGTTACATGTCAATGTCTTGTGAGCTTAACAGTACAGTATTAAAAATAAGACCGGTGCAGATGCAGATTTTTTTCTTCTACTGAATTGATATGACAGACATGAATTATGAGTTCATTAAGCATGGTCCCATTACAAAGCCCTGCGGGACTCCCCACACCACAAGCCAGCTCTGTTGCTGCTCCATTCAACCTGTTCTTTTTATCATTCACAAATAGCTGCCCTTGCTAACTACACTCTTTGGGGAATGGAAAGATGTTGTTCTTTCACATTCAGTACATAGTTTAAATCACAGAGGGAATATGGACTTGACAACAGGTCATAAATAAATTAGATTTTTTTCAGAATGTTGATGACACGGTCATGCAATAAAGTGATCCCATTTGGGGCACCACAGCATAGGCTATATGTTCTTTACCGGAGAGTGACGGGGGCAAAGGAATAAAGTGGGCACTTTCACTCTAATGGAGAGAAGAGAGTAAATCACATTTGCACTCACCACGTTGTACAGACCGATGCACCAGCGCTCAAACAGAATCTGACCTGAGAAGCCATTGACGAATGCGAACCAGATCTAAGAGAGACAAAAAGTGCACAGTGAAGAAAGGGGTGAGAACAGCAAAAACAAAAAAACAAGGAGAACAGAAGTGGTGCAAGCATATGAAATGCTAAAATATAATCACAGTTGTACACTATGGATATGGAATATGGAAGTGTTTATCAAATTCAATAAGAGACTTTAGAGGAATTCTGTCATTTTGAGAACCAAGATAAAGATAAAGTGTTGTGTACAAAATACTATTTTTTTTTACTTTTGTCATTAGTGTCACTTTAATTATTAAGGCACTTGAGAATTTGATACTGTAGGCTTTACTCATCAGTTGGAGGAGGAAAACACTGTTAAATCCCTCTGGCCTTTCTAATCGCCTTTTCAGTGAACACTTTCCACAACAGATAGTGAGGGTATGCGCTTCCCTGTTAAAAGATTAGAGACTGACTCACTGTATCAACAAAGAAACAATTTTCAGTCCATCACACTACATTATTCACTTATCTTATGACAACAGAAACTGCAATATTCATAATTCTTATAATAAAAAAGATTAAAGGGGAAATATTATTACCTGTTAATGTAAATAAAATGATTACAGGGGTACTGCATGAAGCAATAATGGTCTTTTCAAGGGTAAGGCAGGAAGTCAGCGTGAAAAAGCAACTAAGTGATCCTATAACTAATACGGATTTGTTTGAAGTGCTGACCTGCGCTTAACACATCATTAGTCTCTATGGGAGCCAGATTTCATACTTATGAAAGGTAGGGGGAGCAAAATGGACTGAATTAGAATAGATGAGTAGCAGTGGGAAAGTCAAGACCTCCAGATACCACCTCCACAATGTAAATTGTTCCTGGGATTCATTATAGGATTATATACAAACATAGATCAAGTCCACTGTTTTCCCCATTGATCTACCTTAAGTCATGTGGGTGACAGGCCTGGTTAGTTATGGGCCCAGACTCATGGTTTGGGAGCTGAGCAGATGATGGAGACTTTGATATATTGCATCAGGAAAAGTGGGGGGAGATAATATAAACCATATGCTGGGTGGAGATGAGGCTTATCACTGTATCTTGATTAGCTGGGCTTATCACAACAAAGTGATTTCTGTAAGACCAAACCAAAATGCAGGTATTCTGCAGGAATAGTAAGGGAGTCATATTGTTTTGGTATGAAAGTAGAGCAGAGGATAAATCCTATAAACACCTATAAAATGAAGTGACAAAAGTGTCATATGAAGACTGAACAGACATGTAAAACAGTTTCTGGAGTGAGATAAAAACAGAAAATCAGAAACTTTCATGTCAGTACTCAGTAATACTTCACTGTGTTACTGGTTGACACAAAGCGCCCCAGAACATGGCTGTCATGGGAACATCAGGGATGATGTGTGTTGGCCGTGGCCATGCGAACATTTCCTCGCTTCATTTAACTTCATTATGAAGGCATGAACTACTACAAATTCTCAGTTTTGGACAAAGCCTATTTGAGGGCCCCACCCGCCACTGCCACTCTCTACACGACCAATACCAATCCACCACTGGTCCTTCCCATTCAATCGTGTGAGCGTATGCGTGAAAATGGTCCCAAAACAAATGTCTATTACCCACCCCCCTCCACTTCATTCCCTTGGTTGAGGGGGGGAGGCATGGTGTGTATAGATGAGGCCTGTGTATGTGTGCTCCCCTAACCCCCCCCTCCTCCCTCCCTCTGCCACGCCCATCCATTCCAGATCCCACCCTTTTCTCCATCAGGTGCATTCTACCATGATGTTGTTTCTTTTATACAAGGGGGCCTGTTTTTCACTCACATGGGATGTTCACACCAGTCTGGGACCATGTGACTCCTGCCCAGAATCGGCTGTAAGCAAGAGAATCACAAGCTTTGCGTAGGTGCATCGAGTACAGTACATCTATTGTCAGTGGGAGAATAGTTTGAGAGTGTTTAAGGGCCTGTCGTGCTGACGGGAACATTCAGAGACCGTTGCTAGGGGTTATGTGCAGATGAAGCCCAAGCCATGAGGCAGGTTAAACTAGCAGTGTGGCTGAAGCAATGGTAACGAGAGGCTAGCGGGTAGGTCAAAGTGCTGAATTAATTACAGCTCTGCTCAATGAGGGGCTCTGGGCTGATATATTGTTGTGCTGAGTTAAAAAAAAGACTCCCATTCATTGCATGCGGTAACTGCTTCTGTGTGAGTGTTTTGGCCTGGTCCTTAGGGTCCCAATAGCACCCCTCTCTCTTTCTGCCTCTCCCTCTCTTGAGGGACAGATGCATTGATTTGCTCATTAGGGGAAGGACCAGGCAGGATTTTTCTTCCTCTTTTCTTCTGCTCATTGAGTGCCACTCAGTGGAGGGGTGTGGCTGGCCTCTCTCCCCCACTGCACATCATGAAAAACAGAGTGATGGAGGAGAGTGTGAGTTAAGAAAAGGGGGATTGGGTAGGGGCTAGCCGATAATAAAACGCCTTGCATATTCATCAGCAAATCAAAAATCAATGATTCCGAGGCTGTTCCACAGCTATGCAGGCCTTGTCTAGAAGGAGGTGGGTGAGGGGCATGACGTTTGTCCCCAACAATGTGAGTCCTGATGCTCTTGAGCTTAGCACTTAAGAATTGCTGATGAAATTCATACAAAGATAGACATAAAGACTGTGAAGAGGGAGCTGATACATGTAATGAAAATGTATGGTGCTAGAAGGGCAGGTAATACTGCAATGGTGGCTACAACCTCATTTAGTGTGGTTTCATGCAATGTGTTCAGTCAGCAAGCTTTGCTCTGCAACTCTCGGCCTTCCCTGCCTACTCCGCGCCCTGTTGAATGAGCTTTCATGTAATTGCCTCATAAATGCCACTTGTCCATCAGCCCCCTCTGCAGTGCCATGGCAATGTGTCAATCAAACATGAGTAGCCAGCTGGATCAGTTGTTTGAATTAAGTTGCTATGGCTTCCTTGGGAAAGGTCCCCATTAGTTTGAATGTGGCTGAATCAAATTTCTTTCCCCCTTGTTCCTTGGTTAGAGGTGTAATTTCTAACAAAGTAGGAGTTATGAATACTGCATTAAACATTGTTTAGCTCTAGGACACTGTCTGCAAAAGTGTCTTTACATACAGTTGTTACATTGAATAGCAATAGCGATGCTAACTCTAATCAGCAGCATTAAGAAGGCCATGAGAAAAAAATGACAACACTGACCATTTTTCTGTCAATCACCTGTTAGAGTGACAGCCTTACTTCCTGACTCACAATTACCCTGTAAAGAGTCACTGTAAAACCTCAATGATCACACAAATGTTCTGAGAGCATCAAAATGAGTTGCACCTACATTCACATTTCCCACAATGGCCATAGAGTCCCTCACCCTCCTACTCTATGTCTCTCAAAAGGAACCAAAGACCCATTGGAAAGAGGGGGAAGTGAAAAGGGGCTTAAGTATAGAGTCTCCCAGTCCTGGTATTCAGATTGTAACACACACTGTATCAGACAATAATGCAGCCAACAAAAAAGTTAAAATTCCCTTAAACATCCTTGACTCTCTCCTTGCAACGTAGCCTGGGAGTCGACGAGAAAAACATGCTAGCACAAAAGTAAACCTATTAGCGCAACAAATGTAGCTTTTACCTATACCCTGGGGTTGCTGGTGTGTTGGATGTCAGGGCCTTACAAAACAGGGGTGTTTGAAATATTGAAGCAGCCAAACAGAGAAGAAATCCCCTATTATCTACTTGAATCCCCTGAAGGAGCATAGCATGGGGGGAGGGGGAGTTATGTTTTTCAGAAAGTAACAAAAGGTGTGCTGGAAGGAAGCTCGCCTTGCAGATAGAACTATAGACGTTATGTTCCAATTGTTAGAAAGGACCTCCTCTGAAAAAAGACCTGGTATGTTTCAAAGAGAACCTGCAGTTGGACACACAATGAAAGGCTAAACGAAGTTGAGAGGAATTTTGAGGAAGTTTTAAAGTGAATGAAAGCTCTGCCAGCTGACAGGTCCATTTAGAATCCACATGAAGGAGAGAGTGAGAATAAAAAAGGCTGAGAAAGAAAGAGGAACAGAGAGGAGGGGGGTGGGGGGCTGTATGGTCTTGATTTTATATATGAAGCTCTTTCCTTTGCAAAAACATCAGAAGTTGTTCCAGCTATTTCCAGCTAAAAGAGTAAATTCCCAGTGTGGGAGACATTGGACATTGTAAAAAAACTAAGATAATAATTACAGAAATCCAACTTTTCAGTGTATATGACATTATATATAATGTCTAATGTTACATATATAATGTCTAATGTCTTCCTGCTCCACATTGGCAATTTTTATCTTATGGTGTAGCAAAAAGACTAACTTGATAAAACTGTTACATATTTTCAGTTATATTTAGAAAAAAAAATGACACGACCCTCTTTTGTTGCAGGTCACCATGGATAAGCTAGATGAAGACATGGTGGAATGTTAAAGGTTGCTCAGAGATGTCCCATGGCACTTAAACTACCATGAGGATAAAATAGGGGTTCAGAGGTCAAGTGGCACAGAAAGAGGATGAAAAAAGAGAACTTTAAAGTGCTCATATTTCCACATTGGGTTATGGAGCAGCATAGCTGCACAGCGCTTTTGTTTCAACAATGTGCTGGGGCATTTTGTGAAGTGGTGACATTCTCATGACATGAGGCTAATCTTCTCCTGTCACTGAGGGAGCTAGGGAGCACACGTCAAATTGTTCTCTGTTCACTGATGTCTCCCTCCAGAGTAAAGGCAGGGGAAGAGTGTGATTAACTGTCTCTCAGTGGCTGCTGGACCCCTAAGGCAGACAACTAAAGCCTGAGGAATGTCAGCATAGAAAGCGAGAGGTGCCATCTTGAAAAAAATTATTGCAGGAACAAGAATTTGGGTTGATATCAAATGTATAATTGTTAGGGCTTATCATATTAATCTAGTGTAAATGTAAAAATGGCACATTGCTATCCATGTATATTGACATCAGACC